>PVJA010027369.1:0-28684 GCA_004027025.1 Myocastor coypus
AACTGATCTGATGATGAAAATATGTAATATAACCATTGTTAAATTTAAACAATAAAAAAATTGAAAAAACAACTGTATTAAGAAAATGAATGGGAGAATAAAGACCACTGAAGTGAGAGCAACAGGTGGTCAGGATGATCAGCAAGTTCCTCTTCGTGCAGAAGAAGAGCACAGAGATGGTAAAGGACATATCCCTGTGTTCCTGGTTAAGACAGGTGAAGGCTGAAGTCCTCCACATGGTAGACCAGTAGTCTCCTGTTTTGGAGACACAGCCCTTTTCTCTGAAACAATAGAGAAATATTATTCTCTCTGTGTTAAAAGAACAAATTAAATGGATGTAGAGCTCTGTGCGAGGCTGAATTGTTCTGCATCACTCCGTGAGCCTCTCCGTGCATCAGCAATATTCTTAAGCTCTCCTTCTGTGTGAGCTCTGAGGAGTAAGTGCTATGGGGTGACAATGACATCAGGAGAGGACAGGGTGCAGGGCCTGGAGAGGGAGTGAGGGTGAGGAGCTCGCTGTTGGATCACTCTGTGACACTGGAGGTTCAGAAAAAGACCGCATAAGTGCAGAAGCATCTGAACAGGGACTCAAGGATATGACGTGAATGTTATCCTGAGATCAGTGGAGGATTTTGTACAGTAGGAGACATGGCCAAGTTCCATCTGGTGGAGTAATCATTTGGAGAACTTCCAGAATTTACCTTAATACAGTATAGCTTTTATTGTGCAATATGTACATTGCTTTTAAAATCAGGCTGTCAAATATATGAAATTTCAATTATGTTACCATTGAAAGCGTATATTTTATAATTCCTTTTAGTTCCCTTTAAAAAATTCTGTGGGAGGTATATCCTTATAACTTTATATTTACTATCATGATAGATAACCAACAAAAATTTGTTGAATTGACTTTAAAGACTTCTCATGCAAATATTAACTAATACAAAAATAACATGAAAGATGCTTTTTGCTTAAAGGAATTTGAAAGTTGAAGAATTTATTTGATGAACAGAGGTTGGTCATTGTGTACCAAGTAGACATAGAGGAGACAGAAATTCTCACAAGCTGTTGCCCAGAGACTGATTCTAGACAACAATAATATATTGCATATTTCCAAAAAAGCTAAAAGAATTGCTTTCAAATGTTTTATTCCAAAGAAGTGATAAAGCTTGCAGACACAGATAACTTACCCTGATTTGAGCATTGCACAATGAGTTCTTGTATCAACATGTTACATTCGTATAGCTAAAATCCTTATGTGTCAGTCAGAATAACAGTAGTAACATACACCATTTTAATGCAGATAATAACATCTTCCTTCACTTTTGAAGTATGCATTTTAAGAGCACAAGTATTTTAATATATTGAGGAATTATAAACCAAAAAGTAAAAATGAGGAGGAAAGCCTGTTCTTATCACCTGTATGAAATGAAAGTACCAGGAGCTTCCGAAAAATCTGTCAGCATGCATTAATGCATATAAAATGGAGATACATATCAGGATTCATAGAGTGCCATAGTCCCAAGTTTATAAACCAAAGCTATGTGATGAAGTCCCTAATGAAGCAGACAATTCTCCCTGTCTGCAAGTTTCACCCATCCGACTCTTTCAAGCAGTCTTCTGCTCCTCTTCAGTGGCCCTTTGTCCTAAGTATCTACCAGCGTGTCTTCTGTCACCCATATTTCTCCCAATTATTTTCAGAAGGAATAAGAGCTTCTCCATACTTCTCTGTCACACTTCCCTGATTCAGTAATACATCTGCTTTAGTTTTTAATGTTTCTGGAATCAAAATGACTCCTATGGTGCATTTGTCCATTTAGTCCAATGGCTAGGTTATTTTCCCAAAACGCTGGCATTAAATAAATGACAGCTGTTGGCACTGATGGTGACTTGTAATAGAGCAGGACATACACAGACATGATCCCTGTGAGGGCCACATGGGGCACTCTGCTGTGTAGAGGCCACAGTCGAGGGTCTATGCCAGCAGTTCTCAACCTGTGGGTTGCGACCCCAGCGGGGGTCGAATGGCCAAAACACGGGGGTCGCCTAAAGCCATTCCGAATCATAACTGTAGCAAAATTACAGTTTTGAAGTAGCCACCGAAATTATTTTTTGGTTTAGGGTCACTGCAACATGAGGAACTGTATTGCGAGGTCAATGACATTAGAAAGGTTGAGAACCACTGCTCTATGCACACTGACTGTCTCAGATCCCAACCCATTTCCCCCTTTGCTATCTCCACGCAGTCCCTCTCTGTTCCATCTCACGCTGCCTCTGTATCAAAACAGCTGGCAACATGAAAGGAAACAGGAGGACACTCTCCTTGGGTGGCAGCAAACTGCACGTGCGCCCCCTAGCGCAGTTGGCGTTTCAGCCTCCATTCTATCAACAGGGTCAAGTAGTCAAGACACTCTTCTGCCAACCTCTTGTGATAACGTGAGGATCAAGGTGATAGAGCTATGAAAACAGCTGGCAAATTCTGAACCCATAGAAACTCTGGTGGACAGGCTGAACTCTTGGAGATCTTGGTAAAGTCCAGTGCGTGGATCATTAAGTACTGTGGACTGAATGCTTGTATTCTGCCAAAAGTTATATGCCGAAATCCTGATCACCAAAGGGATGCCACGTAATGTAGTGATTTGGGAGCTACCTGGGTCAGGAAAATGAAACTCTCCCAAATGGAACTGCTGCTTTATAAGAAGAAACAGGAAAAAAAATAATGCTTCTCTGTGCATATTAGGACAGAGCAAAAAGTCAGCCATCTACAAACCAGGAAGAGAACTCTTGCCTGATACAGACACTGTCAGCACCTTGATCTCAGGTGCTCCAGTCCGCCATAACTGTGAGAAGCACGTGACTGCTATTTAAGCCAAGCAGCCTGTGCTATTTTTGTTGGAGAAGCCTGAGTGAAAACAATGAAGTCCCAGGACAGAGAGGGGGCCCTGTGTGAGATTTCTAACAGGTTGGTGGGGATTTGCTGGTCCAGGGACCACCATGGGAATAGCAGGGCTCAAAGGCAGGGTCACCAGAGCTGGCACTGAAAACACTGTGCAACAAAATTTTACTGACAAAAGAGCTCACTGTGTTTCTGAAATTCGGATTTACTGTGTTTTATCAGCCCTTATGAACATGGTAAGATACCACTGTTTGCAGCCTCAGGGAACGTATCACAACCTCTTGTTCTCTCCTTGCATTCACCTTGATGTTTCCCTTAGTGGGATTTTTCTTACACTAAAACAATAACAGCAATACAGACCAAGAAGTCACGTAGTTCTGTTTTGATATCACTCGCTAAGGATGGGCAAGGGGAAAGCTGTATTGACAGTGGGTGGCTTGCGCTTTACAAATGCACCAGGAGAGAATTCTAAGTGAGAAATGAAGCACAGGTTTCAGGATACAGGAGACATTTCAACAAACCCTGGTCTCAGATGGTGCAACTGTGTCAACTGGCAAGCAGGAACACTTTTGAGTCCTGAATCTTTGGTCAACATTTGATTCCATGAATACCTAAGTGAGCTCAGGGTGCTACAATGAAAATGTCATAGATTTAACCAACAGGACTGCACACTGCACAACTCTAAAGGTTGGGAGGTCCAAGGTTGGAATGCCAGCAGAGGTATGATTTCATGAAAGGCTCCTTCTGAGCACCCTGAGAACCTTCGTTCTGTGAACTTACAGAGAAAGTTCATGTCTCTCTCTGATTTGTTATTATTAATTTTTTGAAATAGGATCTTGTTAAATTTCCAAGCCTGCCATAAAACTTGTAATCCCCCTGTCTCACGTTCTCTAGTACTGGAATTACAGGCATGTGCCACCACACCTACTTTCTTCTTCTAGTCCCATTGTAGCGGTTTCCATCTTATGCCTCATCCAACCTCCCTAAATTGATTACATATATATCATTGATGATGATGAAAGGTTCATTGTATGGCTCTTGGATGCCCACAACATGTAACTCATAGCAATTACTGTTCTAAATCACATCCCACCTAGCAAAGCTGGTCAAGAGCTTTCCTTGGCATTCATAGCCACATCCATAAACACTCTGGTTGCATCTTTAGGGACCAGCGAGGAAGGGAGCTTGCAGGCAGAACTTCTCCACCTTCCGTTTTTCACGGACCTCAGCAACTTCTTCAGGGGAAACGAGAGAAGATGCAGGAGCACTCTGACTCCACAGACAAATCAGAACTGAAGGGAAGCTCCTAAGTTCCAAAGGAAAATCGATAGTAATCTAGAAGGCCGAAGGGGAGAGAAATTAAAGACTTGTGGTTCCGGTTACAAATCTAGGCCTCCTAAAGTTGCTGGGATGAAGCCCAAGAGCCTAGAAGGACATTCACAGTCATCAGTCATGGCTGAGAAGGGCGTTCTGGGCAGCTGCTGGCTAGAATGAGCTGTCTGTACGGAAGCGAGAGAAGAATGATGAGAGAGGTAGGAAAGTCAGGCTCAGACAGCAATAAAACTCTCACATGGTTAGCATACCCAGGTGAGAGCTCTGTCGGGCAACAGTAGGGGAGACAAAGGAATGAGCAGCCAGGCCCTTTCAGATTCTTGCTTTTTAATGACAGAGCCAGCAGTAGCTACCTCCTCTCCCTTCCTCCTCGATTACATGCTCCCCACTGGGACTGCTCTTTAAACTCCTGTGATTAAAAAATGAAGGGAGAGCACAGGAAATGATGAAATAGGCAGAAAAGATGTAAGCAGAAGCCAGTCTGAGAGGCATGCCCCCCCACCGCACATAGTTTGTGAGACTGGACATAAAGTACTAGAGGGTCTTCGTGGTCCTTAAGTCAGTCGTTTCCAAACTTCTCTCTGTCCCCTATAAAACTGGCAAAACAACTTTCCGATTTTGCTCCCTATGAGCCAGTGTGGAACCATCAATGTGTCCTTTCCTTAAAATGCCTCTGGGAGGACGTAAGCAAAGAGCTGGCTGAGCGACCAAGATAAATTGGACCCTTTAGAGATGCAGCTTTTGCAAGGAGTCTCCACTGTATTTCAAGGTAGCTGATCCTCACAGAAATATTGAGTCCCTAAGGAAATCCTTTCCTGAGGCTAAGGAGGTAAGCACAGTAAATTGTAAGAAGTGGGAAAAGTAGAAGAATCTAGCAAATACATCAGTCACTCTCACCAGCCACTGTGTGGATTGACTAACCAAGCGAAATAGCAAGTTATGACCGGTAAGTCTGAGCAGATGGATGGAAGGCAGAATGATGCATGGTGATGCGAGACCTGTCAAAACACGGACTCAGCAGCTCTGGCAGGATAGTACTGTTTTAGTCCCATGGCAGAATCTACACCAAAGCACTCTGGCTGTATTTTAAAGAACTGTAAATTGCTCTATGCATGCCCAGTCAGGCAAACATGTTAGAAGGCGGGGATCCTGTCTAAAAAAAGAAGTGGCGACTATCAAGTGTGACACTCTCAAGTGCTTGACTCCCTTCTTCCAGAGTACTGAAGGAAGAGAAGAATCCATGGGGTCTCCCTGACCATCCAGGGTAAAGGGAAGCTGGGTGCCCCTCCTAAGTGGAAAAAGATGTTGAGCAGAAGCAGTTTCCAATAGGAGGAAGGGAGTTGTTCACTGGTCCACGGCTCCCAGGTTTTTTCTCTCTGCTCCGCAGTTTGCTGACTCCAGTCCTACCGTGAAAGCGTGGGACTGGGGCGCTCCTGCTGGTGAGTTAAGCAGCCAAGCTATAGCGCGCAGCTTCTGCTGACTGCACCAACTGATGGGCTGTGCGTTCCCCGAGAGCTCCCGAGCCATTTCCTGCCTCCCACACGCCAGCTGGAGGAGAGCCATCACCATCCTTCTTCTGTACAGGAATTCAGCCTCTCAAGCTCCAGATTTTTGCTGTTCTCAGCTGCAAGTCTGGCACTCAATCTGCATAAGAATGCATTGGACTTACGTAGTGGATAATGAAATAAATTAGTTAAGTGCATGGCCAGTGGTCGTGCTGCCAGGTCCTAGAGAGATCTCAGGTGTCCCAGGCATAGCTGGTACACCACGGACCATGTCTCTGTGGGACATCGCATGCAGTACCTCATGCCAAAGACCGCTCGAGCTTCGGGGTTTCCAAGAATGTGTGAATCTGCTTAAAACAGAGGATCACATATGCTTTGAATAATACCAGGATAAATAAAAACGGAATAAAAGTAATCCACATCAAAACCTTTTTAACAGGGCCTATCGTGCCAGCCCCTCCCCTGGGGCGCACTGAGAAGGCAGCTGAGGCTGGGCATAGTGGTGTGCTCCTATAATCTCAGCTCTTGGGAGACTGAAAATAAGCAGATCACTATGAGTCCGATCTAGCAGTGAGACCCTGAATACCCTGTAGACCCTTCCCTAAAAAAATACAAAAAAAAAAAAAAATCTTTTTAAAATGTATACTTAAAGCTTAGTTTTTAAAAAATTACAGAAACTACACCATTTTCACCATTTCATGGCTTCCATTTCAGTGACATTAAAGTCATCTCCATGGTGTCTCCATCACACATCCATGTGCAGAAATTTTCATCTTCCTGGACCAAGCCTCTGTACCCATTAATCAATAATTCCTCAGGTCCCTCCTCCCCAGGCTATGACCCTCACCTTTCTACTTTCCATCGCTATGAATTTGACCACTGTAGGTACCTCCTATAAGCAGAATGCTTCGGCATTGTCCTTTCCTGTTTCACCAATTTCCTCCTAACATCCCCAGGGACCTTCCAGGCTTTCCATGCATCTGAACTCCCTTCCTTTATAATGATGAACCGTGCCATTCTCCATGGTATCAGTACCACATTGCTGTTGTACCCATTCACCCATCAATGAACACTTCGGTTGTTTTGCCCTTCTGGCTGTTAAGAATAATGCTGCTTGGAACAGAAGTGTGTTCACTTCCAGTTGTCTAAGGGACACACCCCAAGGTGGAATTGCTGCTCTTATGCTAGTTCGGTCCTTCGTCTTTTGAGGAAGTGGATGCTTTGCTGCAGAGGCTACGCAGTCCTCCATTCCTAGCAGCAGCGCACAGCTTCCCTTTCGGTCTCCTTGCCAACACTCGGTCCTTTGCTGATGTCAATAGTAGCCACCCTGAGGTGCGTGAGGTAGTCCTGAGTCAGCTTGTGAAAGAGGCTACTGCTAGCATACATTTTCCCTTTCCTTGCATGAGACCCCTGGGATTATCAGTGTCTTTCAAATTTAGAATTTTTTAAAAATTTTAGAGACTTGTCACTGTAAGTAGGCATTATATGATGTCATATTCCCAGCAGGAACTGGTTGTACAACCTATCATCAAACACATTAATATTTCTGCAGAAACAACATTAATATCCTAAAGGTGGGGTAAATAAGAACTTAACTGGCCTCCTTTCCACTTTGGCAAAATCTTGCTAACGCTATATTTCAGGAACACGCATAACAATTTTCAGATTTTAGAACTGCGCATAAGGAATTCTGGACCTACATTAGCACTTGATCTTCTTGAATTACAACTGTGACTTTTTAAACTATGAGGAAGGAGGATGACTGTGTAGCTTTGAACGACACCTTGCTTTGGAGCCAGGTATCAAATGGGGTTCGCTGGGGGCAACAGAAAGTGTTAAAGCTGCTTTCTCTGCATTCCTCCAAGTGGACCCTGAGGAGCAGCCCAAGTCCAGACACCTGAAGACCAGCCCAGCCGAGCAGCTGGACACTCTGTTTTACTTCTCCCAGCCCTGGCTCCCTCTTGGACTCAGGCAGAACCTACTGAGCAACTCCGAGCCACCGCTCCTTGCTCCCGCCTCACTTCTCAGATGTCTCTAGCCTTCAGTTCCCAATCTCAGGGCTGTGTGGCCCGTTCCTCATGCATGGCTCCTTACAGCACATGGCAGCCTGGAGGTGCCCATGAGAAATGCTGAGGCCATCGCGCCTCTCTTCCCCGTGAAAACATTCAGATGGCAACAGACTCTTTCTGGACTCGCCAGCAGAACTTCAAGGAGTGATTCCAGGGTGAGAGTAGCAGGTACAGTGGTTGGCCAGGGGGCAATTTGCAAGGGCAAGTTCATTTAATGTCTCTTGGGTGACAGAGCTGTCACTTCGCCAGTGCGGGTACAGGCACAAAGCCTGCAGCCACCCACAAGGTTGTCATTCCTCCTGTCATGTTCTCATGGCTCTCTTGCACCTTAATTGGCCATTATGTTCAGAAAAATTGAGGCACATTCATCAACAATATGAAATTCAATGTGAAGGCAAATACTTCTACCACACTGACACAGGCTGTTTCTATGGTGCCCTATAGAACAGAAGCCAGCCGGAATGAGGAGGCTGTGCTTTGCCATCCTCGGTACCCATCTGCCTGCCACATCATGTCATGAAGCATAGGCAGACAACAGTGCCCACAGTTGTCCTCGCTTCTGGGTTCTGTCTGCTCCAAGCACATAAACACCCAATCTCGGGACCTGGGTGTGCCGTTACAGGGCTCTCCTGCTACATCTCCAGACATTCAGCAGTAGAAAAAAAAAAATCACACTATCACATTCAGGAGCTATGTAGAAACTAATGCCAGGAGGACCCTCCTGGGCTCAATGATGTACTCCTCCACTCCTAACAGTTATTTTAACAGCCACGATCTTGCAGAATATGGGATTTACCCTAAAAGACAAAGCATGAGAAGCAACCAGTGAGTGAATTCATGAGACCACAGTGCAGAAATCAGCTTTGACTCCATGACTCATCCCTGAGTGTTGCCTCTGGAGTCATGTCAGGATGGCAAAAGTGACCATTTTCTTTTTCAACTATTTTAGGTTTAAATTTCTACATTGTTCCTAAGATAACCCTTTAGACACAGAGAAAGGAGAAAAGGTTCTTGGCAGAGGGTAGACATGTTATGCCTGCTTTATGGTAAGAGACAAAGCATCTGTGGATGCTGCGAGAGCTGGCTTGACTTGGCAGTCTCTCACTGTCCCTGGATAGTCAGGCTCCAAGGACAGCATTTCCACACAAGCCACGGCAGCTAGCTGCTGATGAGAGAGGCTTCATGAGCTGAGAAAGGTGCACAGAATTAGAGAGTCACGGCCCAGGTTGAGTCAGACTCAGTGCAGAATGTGGAGCACCAGCGTAGTACTGGCCTTGCCCTTGCAGCCTCTGAACTGGAGTCGGCTGCAGATGCCCGCACTTGCCAGGGATTCCACTGGCATCATAGATAGACAGAGCTCTTGGAGCCCAGGACATAGAATTGCATATCAATAAGGGTCGATCCAATGTTATACGTTGGAGGTTATAACCAGAAGAAAATCTCAGAAGCCAGTAAGAATTTATACACGTGATGTAGTGAAAGGCATAAGTTATGCTTTACTGCAAAAATGAAGAACTATGGGTCCATGGCTTTTTAAAATTTCTATTAGGACTTCTGGGAGGGCAGTAATATTTGAAGCTTTCATGGAAAAGAATTTACAATGCACTCCGTGCGTTTTGTTGTTCATTATTTAGTGAACATTGTGAAGTCAATTTTGTTCAAGATATGGCTGAAAACAGAGCACATTCCGAGGGCCTCTGATTTAAAATGAATAAACCAGCTCACACGTACATACAGCCTGCACATGAGCTGAAACCTTGACAAGTGGCTTGAGTATCAAGGCTGTTCTACTCAGCTTTTCTTTTAAGAAACTGATGGACAGACGCTCCTGGGGTTCCTTATATTAGTGTCTGTTCTTCTGCATATATTGGAATTTCTAAAATAAAAAGATCACCAAAGAGAAAAGAGTGACAAGCGGTGCCCAGCATGTGCACAGCTTGGCGACATGCAACAGGGACTGGATCTCAGCACCAACTCAATCCTCAGCTCCAAGAGTGAATTCAGGCAGCGCACAGTGCGGCCCTGGGAGCGTCACATGAGGCTGGGCAGAGCCCAGAAGCTGAAATCATTGGGTACCGGATGCATGTACTAAAAAAGGTTTTAATTAAAAATACGTTATCTTAAGAATAAGTGAAATTCGATCCCTGGCACCGCTTGCTGCGCCAGCCCTACCCCCAGGTGACAGAGTCCAAGTGTGGTGGCACAGGCCTGTAATCCCAGCGCCGGAGAGGCTAAAAACAGGAAAGTCCCTGAGAATCCAAGCTGCACAGAGAGATCCTGTACCAAATACATAAAACAAACAAAGAAAAAGTGAGAATTACACTAGGTCCTTATGACTAGCCAGGGAAAGTGTGCTGCAGACAAAGCAGAGCAAAACCGTTTGGGACAGCACGTTAATTAAAAGCAAAGTGCCTTGTTTTTTTTTTGTTTTGTTTTGTTTTTGTTTGTTTTGTTTTTTTCACACCACAGAGTTCTGCTGCCAGCTGTGTGGGGATTTCTCTGCACCAGCAAGCAAGCAGACCCCAGTGGGGCATCCTCTTATCTATGCAGTGCTGACACTGCCTACCTGGAGACAGAATCACCTCCTGCAGGTTGAAGGCTTAGGCACACGACCGTCCCCCAGCATGTGTGGCCAGTCCCGAGCCCCATGCTATTCCCCTGTGCTGTACTCAGAGGTTCTGTGCTCCCTCCTCAGGTTGCTTGGATTTGCTTCAGTGGTTCACAGAATTCAGGAACACATTTATCAGTTTACTGTAAAATACATCACGTGGGACCAGATGAAGAAAATCATAGGCTGCCATGTAAGGGAAGGAGCCCAGTGCTCCTGCCCCCTCTGGGCCCCAGCTACAGGACCCCACAGGTGTTCCTCTATTCTGAAGATTTTTGGACCTTTGTCCTTTGGTGTTTTAAGGAGGATTTGTTGTATAGACATGATTTACTAATAGATTAGTGGGAACTCAGCCAGGCCTGTCTTCCTCAGCCTCCCTCCTTCTGGGCTGGAACCCCTTGGGAATGAGGCAAGTACATAGCTTCATAGGACAAGAGAAAGTAGAGACTTTCCTTATAGAAAAGCTCATAGAGGGGAAGATATGAGTTTCCCTACCAGCCTCGGAGAAGAGAAATGCTAGCTTCTACCACCTTTCTTGGGCAGGGAGTATGAGACAAGAAACAGGGATAAACACTGATGGAAGATTTCAGTGTGACCAGGCAGGCTCAGGGGAGCAGAGGCTGAAGGACAAGGCCATTCCCGTGTGTGAGCGGCGCAGCCTAAGAGAGTAGAGCTGGGAGAGGTGCTCATGGCTGCCTGAGCTGTGGTGTGCCCCTTGTAATCGGTCACCCAGCAATAGCAGGGGCTTCGGGGTACACGGGCTTTGGAGCCAGCCTGTGATTAGGTCCTGGCGTTGCACTTGGTGAGACTGCACACTTCCTTATCTTCATGAATCCTTGGTTTTCTCTTTTGTAAAAGAGAAATAAACTTGTACCTACTTCCTAGATAGGCTGACAGGCAGAATTTCTAAATGCATGCGACATGTTCAGCACTGGGCCTAGCTAGTGAGGGCCCAGCGGACACCGTTGACTGTCTCAAAAATCTTTGAGCAGAAGAGTGACAGGACAGAGTGGCAGGTTTATCAGGCTGCAAGTGCAGGCTGTGCAGGGCCGTGGAGAGAGAGAGAGAGGGAGTCAACCCGAGGCCCCAGAGCAGGCTGCACTCCAGGGAGTACTCGAGAAAAGGGAAGAAGAAGTGGGTGTGTGAAGCTTCCTGACACACAGGGTTAGGAAACCAGAAAATTGGTGGGTGGACACAGAGTGTGTTTGCCAGGGCTTTGGCCTATGACATAGCTTCACCTAGATAGCTTTAGCCATTGGATCGAGGGGGGGGGGGCTGACAATTTTGACACTTTGACTAAGCACAAGAAACACTAGGCTCAGAACCATTAGATATTATCCTTCTATTTCATCAGATATTGGTAAATCTACCAAATTAAACCCAAGATTCCATTACAAAACAAAAACCATAATGGATATTTCCAACATGCCAGCAATCACTGGCTACTGGTAAAATGTCCCAAATGATAGATGATGATTACAGATGAAGAGTAGATAGATATGTATATACTTGATTGATAGATAATAGAGATAGAGACTGTATATACATATGGCACATGCATAGATATATGGATGCATATGTCTATACATAAACAGATCCAGAATTTTATTTGGATGAAAATCTGAGGCAGAATACCCTTCACTGGGAAAAAATCTTCTGTAAGAGAACTTTCTCCAGCTAAGACACCAGATCATTTCAAATCCAGTTCTTCCCACAAAAATGAGAACTGAGGAAGCTACATAGCCCTTCACTGGAACTGTGTGACTTTTTTGGACAGGGAGAAAGGGCATGTTAAGATACAGTCTGTCTAAATCCCCACTATAGCATTTTTAAAATCAGAAGCCTACCTAGAAACCCATTGCCACTTAAAACCCAAGCCAGTGGCCATTTTGGCTACATCTCCCTCTGAGGAAAGATATATTTACTCTTTGACATTTTTTTCAATGAATGACATCTGGCTTGGCTCACAGTGTGGGGCAGCCAGGCACACCCTGACCTTGCCCTGTCATTTCTCCCTTCCTCTCTTCAGATACTTACCTGAGATCATGAATGACGGGCTCACCAACCAGATCAACAACCCTGAGGTGGATGTGGACATCACCCGGCCCGACACGTTCATCAGACAGCAGATCATGGCTCTCCGCGTGATGACCAACAAACTGAAGAATGCATACAATGGCAATGATGTAAACTTCCAAGACACAAGTAAGGAAACCTTTACCAGCAGCTTAAGTGAAAAAAAAAAAAAAAAGGTTGTGGCTGATATTTTTATTTTTATTTTTATTTGTTTTAGCTATACAAGGGATTGAACTCAGGACTTGTGCTTGACAGACAAGCACTTATTCCACTGAGCTATCTCCCTGGCCGTCATGATTATTTGTCTTTAAGAGCAAGGCATATCTTCAATTATGTTTTATTCTTCCATAATTTGTGAAACTTTTTATAGTCTAAAATATAAAACTTAGGATATGACATCAATCACAGCCAGTCTTCATAGTTTTAATGGCCTACATTTCATTTTCTCCTTTCCGCATCAGCATCTGCATGTCTGGCCCAAAGTTCTGTTCCCTTGCCCGACAACACCTCCATTATGCTTCTAAAATGTCCGTGCAGAGTCTACTGTGCTCAGAGGTGGGGCTCTCTATTCATTAGTGGGTTAATCCATTGATGAGATCATAACATGAAGGTAATATGGAGGAGACTTAGGGAATGGGACCTATTTAAAGGGAGAAGGACATGGACATGTGATGTTAAGGACCCTATCTAGTCCCTGTCCCCTTCCTATCTGGCTCTTTCCATTTTTGGCTGCTTCTTGCCGTCCATGAGGAGAGTAGCCTTCTTCCCCAAGGCCCTCTGCCATGATATTCCTGTTTTAGAGATAGCTGGCCATGCACTGAAGTTGAGAGAACCTCAAGCCAAATACCTCTTTCTTCTATTTTTCCCAGGTATTCAGCCATGGTAATAGAAACCTATCTGATACAACTGCTGAAAGAATTGTCTGCAGATTGCTGAAACAACCTGGCCCAAAAACTCACTGTTATTCTTACAAACTGCTGTCTTGAACAAATCACAAATGATCCTTAGCATGTGGTGGTTCCATTTATAATTCTTTGATTTTACCGTGGTACAGAAGCCATATACATTCAGCAGCATCCACTCACATTTTGAATTGAGAGTTGCTCCCAGATTAGGGATATGCAATACAGTGTTCTTTCACCACATTGTGTGGAGGAAGGGTGCAGCCCCCAGGCAGCCAGATTATGAAGGACAACGACTGACACTCAACTGATTGTTACAGCCCATAGGCAGATGCCCTCTCAAAACTTCCTGTGGTCAGAGGCGGGGCTTTTCGGAGATGGCCAATAGATCTACGGTGTATGCTGCTGGGATCAAGCATGTGATGCTGGGATTGACTGATGGTATAATGCTTGCATTAAGGGTGCCCCAGCCTGGGGAGTGGAATGTGATAAGCTATAAGGAACTAAAGTTCACTACTGCTTACTGTCTTCTGCCTGCCCTGCTTTGCAATGAGCTGTTTCTCCTCTGTGATGTGCCTCTGTCAGGCCACTCTGCCTTGGAGCCAGCCAACTATGAACTGAAAAAACTGTAAGCTGAAATAAATATGTCTCCTTTTGGCTTTGGGAATTGGATATTTTGTCTTGGCAACAACAGTAGTAACCAAACAGTTGCTAAACTAGGATGTTGGGCAGGGCAGACATATTTAATGGATTTTCAACTTAAGACATTTTCATCATACAATGAGTTTATCAAGATGTATCCTCATGATAAATTAAGGTATATATGTACTGCTTGAGTCCCAGAAACTCTACTTGGGTTTGGTCTAAGTGGTTTCCTCTCTCTCTCTCTCTCTCTCTCTCTCTCTCTCTCTCTCTCTCTCTCTCTCTCTCTCTCTCTCTCTCTCTCTCTCTCTCCACATGTGCATATGTGTGTTTGTGTGTGTTTGTGTGTGTGTGTGTGTGTGTGTATGTTGGTTTTCTCTTAACTGTGCATCCTTACAATGAGAATTTCTGGGAAAAGAATTCTTGAGCATAAGTTGCCAGTGATTCTGTAATTTGGTTACTGAAGCAAAAGATGATACCTCTATGCTGAAATTAATGAGACAGAAAGCAACAACTTACAAATGGAAGATGTTAAGTCATCTTAGTCTTTACTGAACTGCCCCCTAAAGAAAAATTTTAGTGTTCCACTCTATTTTAAAGAACCACAAAACTAATTTTCTAAATATGGGATAATTACCAACTTGAGAGACTTCATGGCTTTAACATTTTTCAGCGTTGTTTATTATTCCTCTTCCTCTTAGCTAAACCTCTCCTCTCTTTCCAAGAAGAGATTACAGCAAAGTTTAGTCTCTCTTTTCCCCACCTTTGGATTTGTCAGCTTTCCTGTAGCTAGACAGAATGTCCAACACCTACTGCTTAAAGAAAAAGAAATTTAACCTGGCTCAGCTGCTACAGTGATTTGGTCCATGGTCATGGAGCTCCAAGGCAGAGACATCATGGTGAAAAGGGGTGAGCCGGTTTAGCTCATGGCCACTGGGAAAGAGAGCAGAGGAATGACATCAGAGACTAAGAAATCCAGTAGACTCAAGGGGGCCTAGGGGTGCAGGCTTCCTAGTACTTAGCCCCACTTTGTTCGTTTTATCCCTTTAGTCTTCTGCATGCAATAAAATGCTTGCTTACCTGGAAAGTAACCGTTGGAATGAATACGCCAAGCTAATAAACATTAGCTGGTGTCATGCTTATTGCTTCTTTCTCCTCTCCGACCTCACCAGATTGTGTATGTATTAATCTGGAAAGCTCCGCAAATGCCTTGGAGGCAGAGACCTTGTTCTGTTTACTCTAAAAGTAAGGAGAAAATCAACAATAGTTAAGAGCATACTTGGCCATCTATTACAGGGTAATACCTGTCATGTAGACCACCACCACATCGAGTAGCTTTCTTCACACCCTCCCTGCTTGCGACTTTTTGTCTAGGTAGCCCACCCTATTCCCTAATACTTGCATTTGTGATTCCTTTTCACAAAAAATCAGGGCCATTATTTTTTCTAGCCAGATCCTCCTGCCATTATTTGCTTCCCACATTTTTAATATGCTAAGTCACTTCAGTAATATCATTGTAAAGGTTATATCACTTCTTCTTCATGATACTTGTGTTCAGTACAATTCCCTTAGTAATTTTGACGTCTCTGAATTTAATTAATGGGCATATCTCCCTTGTAAAGGCCACCAAAGATAAAGCAGAGAAAATGTTAAGAACCTAGTACAGCATATTCAGATGATCTTACCTGGTATTTAAATATACTATCTGAAAAAAAAATACTAAGTTGTATCTTTCTCCTTCAAGAAGATATTAGAAGAGTACCCACACTACTGTGGCTTTACTTACATAGCCTCTGTGGCCAAGAGGGCGCCAATCTCTTGGAGCCGTTCAGTTAGGGGCATCAGTTGGACTCATGGAGTAAGTGGGGAAAAGAGCGAATGCTGCTGCAAAGTTGGCGGTTTCCTGAGTCCTTTCAGAACTCTTTCCTCATTGACTGTCAATAACAGTTCTACAAAATGAACATCACTGATTGTATTTAAGAGGGTAAATTGTTTTTCCTAGTGCATTTCAATTAATTGTGACAACTTTAAAATTTAGGTCCTTGGGCTGAAGGTGCCACATTTTTTTCCACCAGGCATGATGGACAGCAGTGGAGTTGGTACCTTTAGGCACTTTATCAAGTTGTGTCCACATGTACTCTCCAAAACAAGAGTTCTAGTCCATGTTGGTTTACATAAGGAAGCAGAAAATGAATCCATTGCTTACAGCACATTTATTTATTTAATAGGTATTTATTGAGCAATTGCTGTATGCCAGGGATCATAAATGATCACAGAAATCCAGAAGGAAACATTTATACAAAATTTTTACATTTTCCTGAAGATGAATAGTAAACAGTACTAAATAACACAATCCCAGGTGATGACAAGTACTTTCACAAAGTGGGGGATTTGTACCAGGACACCCCTCCACAGATACGAAGTTCCACAAATGCTCCAGTTCCTGACATGAAATCACTTAGTATTTGATGTAACTTATGAGTATCCTTGCATATACAACAAATCATCTCAAAAAAAGATAATCTTGAGGTTATTTATAACACTTAGTGAAACGTAAGTCGCTGTTACCCCGTATAGTTTAGGGAATAATGACGACAAGAGGTCTGTAAATGTTCCAAGACAAGCCTTGGCGTGCCGTGTAACCACATGGTACTTAGTTAAATCCACAAACCCAGATCCCTAAGCTACAAAGTGTTGGCTGTGAGAGATGAAGGGTGGTCTTGGAAAGATCTGAGAGGTGCTTTATGAAATGAGAAGGAGCCAAACAGAAAAGAGTGGGAAAAGAGTGGACCAAGGGCCACCTAGGGCAGAGGAGAAAGGCGCCACCTGTAGGCAGCTCATTGGTGGGCTCGTAGGCATTGGCGTCCAGCAGGAAAAGGACACCTTCTCTTGTACAGGGCCAGACATTCAACACGTGAGATTCTGAGGGTTACACAACCTATGTCATGCGGCCCTCACAACACAAGCGTGGCTCGCAATAGGGAGCATGTGAGCGGGCATGACTGAATTCTGGGCAGCTTTTGTAAGTAGGCAGTGAAGCTTGAATATCATCACTCATTTCTTATATGTCACAAAATAGCCTTTCTCATTTGCTTTTCTCTCAAACATTTAAAATAAAAAGGTTGGTCTTAGTGTGTAGGTGTACCAAACTCAGCAACAGCATAGCTTACCAACATTGCTTTAGGGGGAACTACTGGTTGTCGGGGGTTCATCTTTGCTCTCGGAAGGGGAATAGTGGTGGGGAAAAGTCAAAAGTAATAGTAGCATGTGATATAGTCACGTACTATAGCGGTAATAACTATATTTACCTGCCATAAGGCTCTGCTATTTTTTTCTCCAGTTTCCTGCCTGCAGTGTTTATTTCCCTAGGCTATATTTTCCTTTAGAAATCCTTTCAAAATCATGTTGTATCCTAAGAACAACCACTCCAAGGTACAGAAAGAAAAAGAATGCAATTTCTTAAAGAAATTTAAATATTTGCTAGAAGAAATATTTTTCTTTCTAAAAACTACATTTGTCTAACAGCGCCGAGGCAGGTAGTGCCATCAATACTGTATTGCAGCCGCCTAATTCCATGAAGTCCACCTTTTCTGATCACAAATCCATCCTTGGGGTGCAAGTCCAGCGGGGCTTGCTGGGGAACCCAGCGTGGGAGGAGTCCTGCCTCTACGTGCTCAGCTCCATTGTGTTCTTACTTCTACTTTCTCCAGCTGTGTGGTCTAATTCTGCTTCCATCTTTCCACACTAGGCGACGAGTCCAGTGGCTCAGGAAGTGGCAGTGGATGCATGGATGACGTGTGTCCCACGGAGTTTGAATTTGTCACTACAGAGGCCCCTGCAGCCGATCCTGACAGGAGAGAAGAAGACTCTTCTGCAATCCGGCTCGGCTGCTCCCTGCTCTCCTGGTCTCTGGTCTGCGTGGTCCTGGCACTGCAGAGACTGTGCAGATAATCCTAGGCTTCGGTCAGGTGAAACTGCATTTTAGCTGTTGGAGTGGCCAACTTCCTTCTTTTCTTACACTCCTGGACAATGGACCACGCCACAAAACTGACCGTTTTCTATGAGAAGAGAGCAGCGCTGCAATCTGCCTCCCCTTTTGTTTTCCCAAAGAGCGCCGGGTGCCAGACGAACTTCTTCCTCTTTCCTTCAGCTGTCTGTGGGGACCGTGTTTATTCCAGAGAGAATTCTTACTCAAATCTTTCGTACCAGGAGATTTTCTTACCTTCATTTGCTTTTATGCTGCATAAGTAAAGGAATCTCACGTTGTGAGTTTTTACCCCTCCCCCATAAAATGTTAGGAAAAAATAATTTTCCTTTTAAAATCACACCAAACCCCAAGACAACTGCATTTTCTACAAAGAAGCAATGAGAGAAAAATAAAAGAACTTTAATGTTGTAGATTCTACACTGACAGCCAACTCCCAGGGCCAGCTTTTCTGTGACAAATCAGGTTATAAAAATGCTTCTGGAGAGAAAGCTTGAAAATGTTTTAAATGTAGTGAAAATACACTGTTGTCTTAGAGGTATTGTCTTGCACTCTAACCACACAATACCAAATTGATTTGGAGGTACTGACCCTAAATTTAGAATCCCATCCCTCATAGGAAAGCAAAAGTAACTATGACTCAGCAACTCCGTCACCCTACCCAGTTCCAACTTCAGTAACGGCACCACTTTTTTAATCCCCCTCATGTGTGTCCATTGTAGCCAATTGGCACAGATCTTTTTTCCCCCTTCAGCTTCAGTTACTAATGAAAGCCCCCATTAATTCATCCTCCTCCCAGTTCTGGATTAAAAATCATCTTCAATGATACAGTCTCTGCTTTTGCCACAGGCGTGACTTGAATGTGATGTTCCTCCCACTGTGTTCATTACCCTCCCCCCAGATAAGAGTTCTTTTTGCTGAACTGTTAAGCAATGAAATCCATAGTTGAGTTCTCATTTTTAACTTTTTTGCTTTGTGTCAATTGGGTTTCTGCATCACAAGGGCATTCTCTTACAAGATAACTCACAACAACAGAAAAAGTCAAGAAAAAAAAACTATATATAGTATGGACATAGAGATTTCTTTCACTTTTTTAGTCTTAGTATGATCATCTATTTTTATATCTATATATATAAATCACAGATTTTAACTTCTTAATTCCAAGCTCAGGGTTGACACACCTTTGTAACAAAAATGTTTTGTCAACCAGCTCTTCTTGTTTAGTGCTGCTCAGAGAAGGGATTCCTCAATGACCTGTGAGCACCAAGAATCAAGAAAGAACTTTTTACGTATCTAACTGTCCATTTATTAGACGTTTGCAAGGGCACACCCTCCTCGCATGAGCATGCTCCGTCCCTGGTGCTCTACCTGGGCAGGGCTCATGGGACCAGCCATGGGTGTGCAGGATTTTACTGGTGGTGGAAACTGTTTTGTGTATGAATGCCATTCATGAAGCGCCATTGCTTTCATGTGCAACGCCTCCGGCCCAGGATTTCTGCTTGGCACTTGGATAAATGAACTCAACTCAAGAGGCCGGCTTAGAGCCACAGCCTAACCTATCCACCAAGTATGCCAAAGCCAGACCCATCCTCCCCCTGGCAGAGACAAGAGAAATGCACCAAACCAGGGCTTTAGGACGATAGTTGGCGATCCATGTGTTCCTTGGTTTTTACGCAGCCTGAGTAACAGAAAGAGGCCACAGTATGCCAGTCACATTGTAACTAGCTCATTGACAGTGTTGACACGTAAATGGTATTTTTTTGATCTCTGTTCTCATCAAAATTAAAATTAGTTATTGATTTAGTCACCACGTTTAAGTAGAACACACGCGGCACAATAGTATTGAGTATATTTGAGCACTTTTGCTAAACAGAAAGTATTTACAAGCATCTGTTGCCACTTTATGCCTAAAGAAATATAAAGCATAGGATTCTGAGAGACTTTGAGGCATCTTTCATTTAAATCTTTGTGAAATTAACACTTCAGCTAATTCAGCATTACGCACTTCTAGAAATCCACCTGTCTCATGGCCAACCTTTAGGTTCCAGTCACCAGTTATATGTAACACGTCTCTATAAAGGGCCAGTCACCTATGTTGTTCATGTCACTGTATGTCCAAAAATCAGTATTGTTTTTCTCCAGTCATTAAGGTGCAATACAAATTAAATCAACCTTGATTTTCCAGAATAACTTGTTTATACAGCTTTAAATTCCAAGTCTTTCTTTTTTAAATATCTCTGCACTATCTTCTCTGAAATAGATCAGGATGTCTTGTTTCTCCTGTGCTTTCACCTCTAAATGGTTTTGTGCATGTGTATGAAGACACATTATATTAATGAATGTGAACCTATGTTCTGTACGCACTAAACACACCAATACTATATAAACGCCTGCTTCATTTGTTTCCACACCTTCATTATCAGTAATATTCCTGTTCATGAGATATAGTGATGCATTTGAGCTGGGCAGAGCTGAAATGACTGTCAGTTAATGATGCCACAATATTAGTCACCCTGCATGGATGTGGTCAAAATAGTATTAAATTGTACTTCCTGGCTTCTATCATCATCCTAGTAGGATTCTCAGACTAATTTAACCTGACTTTTTTTTTCTGTCCTTACACAATTTAGTTTCATCTAGTTACCCTTTTTCAGTAAGTGTTTTTGAGATACCTCTCCCAAATTAAGTTTTCTCATAGCGATAGGGAATACAGTGATGCTCCGTTATCTGTCAGGACCTGTCCTCGTTGGTTCTGAAACCCCCTAAATTCTGTAACCACATCATCACTTCTGGTATGAGCAGAGAGGAATGGGCTCACTGAAATCAGACACTAGAAATGGGTGGGTTGATGCTCATAACCGCAAACACTTAGCTGACTGAAGTGCCTCTATTTACATGTTCTTTAGTTATAATATGTATTTTTCTAACAGAAATATGCGTCTGTAATTGATGTATATTATACTTTGTATGTGTTACAACAAAAGACAAACAGAGGCTAAAGTCTTTAGCAGAGAAGAATGAATTGCAGATTGACAAATTACTCTGGTTCTGTACTGAAGGACGGCTTGACAACCTTGTGTCATTTTAATGAAGATGATGTTGGCACTTTCATTACAGCGATTACAAAATGTTAGCACTAGAAATCTGATTCCCTTACAGAGATTGACCCACACAGGATAAGTAACTAGTATCACCTGTTTCAAATGTAAGGGAATAGAAAATATTATTTTGTCTACATTGAAAAACACTGTCATTCATGGACAAGCAGTAATAATTTAAAAAGTAAGACTCTTTAAATCAAACACATTGAAAATACTAGTGGATGCAGAACCCTGATATTTAATTTATATTCCCTGCTGCAGACATTAGCCTGATTTAATTCTTTTGCCATTACATACATATTTTGGCTAAAGACTGAACACCAACTTAAGTCCCCAAGGAGGAATAAAACTTAGCAGATTCCTGAGATGTGATTCTTTTATGATTTTTCTTTGCCAGGTTAACGATCAGGTGGTTTGATCAAAGGTAGGATGTTAGTAAAAGCAACTTTGGACTTACCTAAAACTTGCCCATATTCAAAGTCCTCTTCACTGAATACATCACTAATAGATTTGACTTTTAATTAAAAAACAAAAGCAGTTTAGCTTTGTAACACAAAAGTAAAGGAGATCATAACTTATACATTTATAATGTGTTCCTCCTGGGGATGGTATTAGCTAGTGTTCAGTTGGAGGCCAACTTACACAAATAGAGTATTGATTTGTACGCATTCTGGAGACACTCTGTTGAGGTTTGCTATGGCAAACTCAGCTTAGCATGGGAACACTTGGAACTTTATTCCAGGTTGAGTAGTTATTAGAATCGCTGACTTGGCCTTGCAATGAGGCACTTCCAAGAGGCAAACCTGAAGATGATATCATAACAAGGTCTCTGTGTGCATATACACAATATATGTGCAGGGTAAATGTGTGCACCAATCAAACCTAAAATTTGATGTGATGTCAAATTACTTTTATTTGGGTTAAGATTTTTTCATTTCTGATTTGGATAGAAAATTGCTATTAATCTTGTATTAAAATAGTTTTTAAAATTCTACCTGTGCTTTTTCTGCATTTTCTTAATTATTGCTGCAGTCTAAATTTCATAGCTTTGGATACATTTGTTTTGTTTCCTTGAGCCCCTTTGAGGCAATTTAATATTAAAAAGATAAAAACAAAACCTATGGATTAAACCAGTACCACTCACCAACAAACACATCATATTTGAAATCATGAGAATTTATAGCTTTATTATATTCAGAATTTCCCAGATGTACACTCTATGTCATACTTTGGGTAGGTCTTTTGCTTGATGAATAAATTTAGTAAGTTAGAACTGGTGCCAGTTACTCTATAAATAAGGTCAGTGTTTCAGGTACTCTTCTCTCATTGCTGGGACAAATACCCAGCACCCAAAATGAAGGAAAGAATGGTTTATTTACCTCACTGTTACTGGAAGTTTCAGCCTATATTTGGCTGGCCCAAGGCTGAGTGAAACAGGGCAGAGAGCAGCAGCTCATGTGGTGGGACAGCAACAAATGGTGACAGAGGCAACCGACCAACCAGGGCAACAGAGCAACAGAGAAGGTCTGTTTCTTTCTCTCTTACAGCACTTTCAGGTTCTCTGCCTCAGGCTGTCTGTCCCAGAACACAACCATAAGCCCAAAAGTATTAAAATCCATAATCCCAGAAGTACTTAGACTCATAACCCTAGTGCATCATGAGTTAGTCTCAAACTGTACAAGTCCCCACCCCATGACTGCATGAGACTTTTGGGGGGACAACCATAACATTCCTCCTCTGGACCTCCAAAGTCTCATGCACAGTGCTTTGTGCAAAAGACATTTTAGTCCATCTCGAAGAGTTGCCAAAGTCCCAACAGTTTCAGTATTACTGAAAAGTCCAAGTTCCACATCTCCTCTAAGCAAACTGTTCACTATGAGCTCCTGTACAAAAGAAAAGTTAAGCACATCCAACGTTCAAAGGCACAAGATAAACATTACCATTCCAAAAGTTGTAAACAACAGAGAATACAAAATGCTGACACCAATACAAGTCCAAAATCCAGCAGGGCAAACGTTAAATCCCATAATTCCAACTGGAACATCTGAAGCAGTCTGCACTGAGTTGTGAGCTCCAGAGGCCTTATGTGGCTCCACTTCTAAGCCACTCTTGATGTTAGCCCCCATGGTTTCTCTCTTAGGCTGGCTCTTCTCCCTCTTTAGGTCCATGTTTCTGGCTTTTCCAAACTTCTGGGGTTTCCACGGAATTGGCTTCTCAGGGATACACTGAGAAGTGGATTTCCACATTGCCTTCTCAGGCATATGCTGCCTGGCCTCCAAGGCCTTCTTCTGAAATCAAAGTGGGAGCTTTCTTAACCTCAGAATTCCTACATTCTACATGCACCTAAAACCAATGTCACATAGATGATGCCAAGGTCTGCTGCTAGCTAAAGGAGTAGCCAGGCTTCCTTCTCTCTTGGCTGTAGGGGTTGAGTGCCTGGATTGATGAATACTCTGACCCTGATTCCAAAGAACAAATTCTACATTCTGTTGCCATTTTGGAACCTGGTTTGGTCCCTGCTGCTATTCTGGGTCTCTGTGTCTTTCTTCTCAAGGCAAAACCTCTCCCCTTTGCAATTCTGGGGCTGCAAAAGGTGGAGAGCTGGCTCCTCTTGTGATGCCCTCAAGCATTCCTTTTGGTCTTCTGGTTCCTTCCCTGTAATGGAGATTCTCTCATCTCTATCTTTGCAGTCCACAGCACTCCTGGTACTTCCTTCCTGGCCAAACTCACATTTTAAATCATCCTGCTTGGCGCTTTGCTCTTGATTTTCAAAAATCTGGCTAAAAGTCCCCAGTAACACCCATGCTACTGCCCCTGTAGTTGGATGCTTTGAAATATCTTTTGAAAGTTTAATCAGTCCACCATGCTTAATCTCAGTCTTAGGCAAAGTCTCTGGGCAGGATCAAAATTTAGACAGACTTTCAGCCAAGCCGTAGCACAAATCATCTGGAGTCCAACAGCCAATGCTATCCTTCCCAGAAGAAACCTCCCCAACCTAGTCTTTATAGGCAGGCCTTTATCAGTCTTCTGGTCTGAGCTCTGACCAGAATCTCCCAAAGAGAAGAGCCAAAGCTGTTTCAGCTAGTAGCTAACTTCTCCAAAAAACCTTTCCTATCTTTTTCCATAAGCCATTCTTTATATTCAGGCTTCAGGACAGTCTTCTGCCCTGAGCTCTGAACAGAATCTCTCCTACCATACAGCTGAAGCTTTCTAGCTCTTTGTGAGTAGACAACCTCTCTGCATCTTCCCTATCTCTT
This sequence comes from Myocastor coypus, assembly GCA_004027025.1. NCBI lineage: Eukaryota > Metazoa > Chordata > Mammalia > Rodentia > Myocastoridae > Myocastor > Myocastor coypus. The sequence continues at coordinate 24,374 of PVJA010027369.1, forward strand.
CCCATAAGCCATTTCCAAAAACTTGTAATATGCATGGTCCACTTAATCACAGCAATGACCCCACTTCTCTGGTACCAAATTCTGTCTTGGTTACTCTTCTCTCATATCTTGGACAAATACCCAACACCCCAAATGAAGGAAGGAGGATCTGGGGATATAGTTCAGTAGAATAAGCGCCTGCCTGGCAAGTACAAAGTACGAGGGCCTGAGTTCCATCTCCAGTTCTGAAAAAAAAAAAGAAAGAAAAAAGAAAGAAAGAAAGAAAAGAAAGAAAGAAACAAAGAAAGAAAGAAAGAAAGAAAGAAAGAAAGAAAGAAAGAAAGAAAGAAGAAAAGGTTTGTTTAACTCACAGTTACTCAAGGTTTTAGTCCATATTTATCTGGTTCAAGGCAGAATGAAACAGAGCAAAAGCATCCAGTTCATGGCAGTGGGACAGCAATCAATGGAAACCAACCAACCAGGGCAACAGAGAGCAACAGAGAGAGTCTGTCTCTTTGTCTCTCTTACAATACATCCAGGCTCTCTGCCTCAGGCTATCTGTCTCAGGCCATACCCATAATGCCAACAGTACTAAAATACATAATCCCAATGGATCATGACTTAGTCTCAAACTCAAGAAGTCCCCACCCTATAACTGCATGTGGCTTGGGGGAATAACTAGACACAAACAATAAGTCAGAAAGGTAAGATTATATATGGAAGACATAGAATTTGCAAATTTTCACACTGTATTAATTTTTATGCTGTATTTCTTAAGTTTTCATATTCTCAAGCACACTAATGATTCAATGATCAAACACTTATTGAATTTCTCCTTCCTAACAACCTTAATGTGGGTCTCCTATCATGTAGTTTGCCAGGAAACACCAGTTAAAAATCACTCATTTCTTATCTTAAAAGTACTCTTCTAATTAAAGGAACTAATATAAACAAAGACATCAAGAAAGCATCATTAAGCTATGAGGCATACTGTAATTTAAATCTCATCATTACCATATTGGTTTTTATTGTAAAAAGTGATAGCTTTGGGGGTCTTTTTCTTATTATTGTTTGTTTTGGTTTGATTTGGTTTGGTTTGGTTTGGTTTGGTTTGGTTTGGTTTGGTTTTGGTTTTGCTTTTTGCTTTTTTGAGACAAGGTCTTGCTGTGTAATTCAAGCTGGGCTTGAGTGAATTTTGTAGCCTAGACTGAACTCAAATTCATAATGATGCTCTGGCCTCAGCCTCCCATATTCTTCAACTCCAGGAATCTACCACTACACCAAGCCTGAAAAGTAATTTTCTAAGATGATTAAGAAATTTTAGGGGCCAGGAAGATAGCTCAGGGGCACAAGTGCTTGCCTGGCAGGTGCAAGGTTCTAAGTTCAATTCCTGGTTCAAAAAGAAAGATTTGGAAATAAACGGAAACCTATTTATTTTACACGACAAACTTTCCAGAGTTTTGGGGAAAGTACAACCACATACACTTAGAACAGGGATAGGGCCAGCAAGACAGCTCAGTGGACTGAAGCACCTGCTAGGCAATCTTAAGCAAGCAGAGACCCCTGGCACCACGTGCAGTGCCAGCTCTGCCCTAGGGTGGGTTAAGCCAGAATCCAGAGTGTGGCAGCCCACATCCATAATCCCAGCTCTGGGGAAGCTGAAAGAAAGAGGATTACCATGAGTCTGAGTTGGGTAGTGAGACCCCGCCACAACCAAATACATAAAAAAAATAAAATAAAATAAAACAAAAAATAAAGAGGGATAATGATTAAAATACATGCACAAAAGTATGCATCAAAATGATACTGGCTATAATAATACCAGTTTATAAAACATGGTGACCTGTCTTGTGTGTGTGTGTGTGTGTGTGTGTGTGTGTGTGTGTGTGTGTGTGTGTATGTGTGTGTTGGGTCTTGAGAGTAGAAAGGTATAGCCACACACTTCTGTCTGTTTGAGCCGACGTTCACAGTTGATGCTGTGTAGACACATTTCCATCCCATAATGAACCTGCAGGTAGAAATGTGTGACCGAGTGTATTTTGCTCCCTTATATTGCTTACTAGACACAGTGAAGCCAGGAGACATTAGATGCTGATGCCAAGCTTTGTAGCCGTGCAAAGAACTCTGTTCTTGTACATCTTGAAATCAAAAGCAGAGTAGAAAAAGGAGAGTTTTAGTCCAAGAGTGTTCAAGTCAGGAGATAGACTGGAGAAAGGAAAGACTTTCAAACTGACTTCAAGAGGGTAAATGAATACTTGCCTTGACTGAGAGCAGTCCTTCAATAGGAAAACACACCAGTAGCTTTTTTTTTTTTAATTTAAAAAAATGATTTAAATGATTAACTGGGCTGTGGAGATAGCTCAATGGTCTAAGTGCCTGCCCAACAAGCTCTCAGGACACAGGTTCCATCCCTCCAGTATCCCATTCCATACCAGTTCTAGAGTTTTAGACAGTGCAGGCATATTCCCAGTGCTAGGGAGGCTGAGACAGGAGAATCATTAGGGTCAGAACTGCATAGCGAGACCCTGTACCAAATACATAAATATATAAATAAATGAAAGATTTTTTCAAAACTTAAGTGATTAACTGTTTTTCAAAAGATATATAATGAACCATTAGCACTGGCTAGACATAATTATAGGAGAAGGAAAAGCACACCAAGGTTTCTGCTTGGACTGTTGACATAGGGTGTGGAAAAGCAGGCAGCCAATAAACAGGATGATGTTATGAATAGAAAATATCACAAAAGAAGTACTACAGGAGATGGGGCAGTGGCTATGCGGAAACTCTTTAGATCACCATAGATGAGATCTTCTCTACCAACTAGAAAGGCATGAGCTGTAAGCAGAATTGGAGATAGTGACTGCTATGCAGAGAAAAGGAAAGATCGAAGACCTGAGGCCAGGACCAATGCATGTCTGGAGACCGGTGAGTGTGTCCACATGGTGAGGAAACAAGAAGACCTAAGCAGGCAGTTGTGAAAATCGTAAAGGTTCACCCTGTACTGGCCCTTCCAACAGCACTCACTAACATTTGAAAATACTTGAATGAGGCACTTGGCCAAGGTCTTTATGTGTTACAGTGTTATGGGATCTCTATAATACAAGAAGAAGAATGACCAGTTTATACTAAATAAAATAAGATCATGAGATTATTGAAGTTTCCCAGGCTCGTAATGGGGAACACCTCACTATGAGCCCAGGTCTCTAAAGAAGTGGGCAGAAAAATCAAGGTAAATAAGAATAACTATCATTTTTTTCCATTACAAATTCAATCCCATAATGAACCTCCAGGTAGAAACATGTGACCGAGTGCACTTTGCTCCCTTATAAAGTGGGCAGCGTGAAGCCAGGAGACACTAGATGCAGATGCCAGGCTTTGTAGCCGTGCAAAGAACTCTGTTCTTGCACATCTTGAAAACAAAAGCAGAGTAGAAAAGAGAGTCTTAGTGCAAGAGTGTTCAAGTCAGAAGACTAACAGGAGAAAAGAAAGACTTTCAAACTAGCTTCAAGAGGGCAAAAGAAACCTTGCCTTGAATGAATGAGGACAGCTCTTCAATAGGAAAAGTTGAGTTTCCCAAGAATGTTCTTAGAATTGGCCACAAGTGTACAACTGTCATTAATTAGGATAACGGGAATCCACAGATTTTTAGTTCTACAGAGAAACTATAATAAATGTTTATTATGAAATATAATGCCAATTAGCTACTTTCTGTCTTTACATTTTGGCAAATTCAAACTACCAGTTCTGGGTTAGCATAGTTTTGACCTTACAGCCAATACAAACCAAAATGTAATGCCTTGGACAGGAATAATTAAACTATCTTTCCCTCGTCTTCTTCTTGTCCTAGGCATGATATTCACAGAAAACAAGTTGCCTAAGCCTGGGTCCCCTCTCCCCCCCACCTCATGATACTCCCTGTATTGGTCAGGGTTTTACTAGAAGGACAGAATAGATATAATATAAGGAATGGATATTAACACCAAATATACAATCTATAAGAAATTGTAAGATTGGCTTACAATAGCCACAGAGTCAGATGAGGAAGCATGCACAGGGCGTCTGCACACTCCGGACTGAAGAATTCAATCCCGAGACCTGGACTTCACTGCAGCACTCCGTGTAAGTCTCTGTCGGCTGACGGGTCCATAATGGAGGACTGAAGCATCTGTAGATGGAGGCTGAAGAGTCTGTGGCGGATGGCGAGAGATCTAAGCTGGAGGCCGAAAAGTCTGTGCTGCAAGCCAGACGATAAAGTCCAGTCTGAATGCGAAGACCGAAGCTTCTCCGACGAAGTGAAGTGTTTACTCCTCCTTCAGCCCTTTAAAGTCT
>PVJA010027370.1:0-28660 GCA_004027025.1 Myocastor coypus
TAAAAATTAAAAAAAAAAAAAAAAAAAGAAAGGGGAAAAGGAAAAAGAAATAATGTTGATTTAAAAGTGTTAATGTTTAATTGTTTGATCAATCTTATATACCTATATGTATTAATCTAAATTGATCTGATGATGAAAATATGTAATATAACCATTGTTAGATTTAAACAATAAAAATATTAAATTTTAAAAAAAGAGAGGATTGGGGAGGGGAAGGAGGTGGAAATAGGAGTTGAGGTGTGTTACGTCCATGTACCAACTGCGCTCACAAATATAAGCTTTATGATGCACGAACAAGTACTAACGAAATTCTTTTTAATCCAAAAAAGAGTTTGATGGTAATTTCTCATTTCCTTTGCACTGAGCTTATTTCCACAATGAAGAAGCAAATGCCTAGTAATTAAGAAAGTTAATATAGAGAAAGCCTCTGGATAAATGCCTAGCACAAAAGAAACTCCTGAGAGTAATGTGAGGCTTTTCTTCCTTCTCCTCCCTTACGTCCTCCTCTTAGTCTTCCCTTTTCTCATGAGTCAGGCCATGTTTTATTTTGTTTCCAATGCTATAACAAAACATCAGGAGCTGAATAGATAGAAGGAAAATGTGTACTGAGCTCACAGTATTAGAGGCTGAAAAGCTGAGAGCGGGCAGCCCCATTCGCTCAGGCTCTGTCGATCCCAGCTCCAGTTTACAACACTCACCCAGGCTCCAGAGAGAATAATGTTCCTTGGAATTGCGTTACGCCGCAGCTCTGCACAGGAAAGCTTTACAGCTCATACCCAACTTGGAAGTTCCTTTCATACTTCAGAATTCTAGAATAACCTCAAAACCTTCCCCACTGTCACAGCAGAAGGTAGATCAAAGACTGGACAGAACAGAAAGAAATCCCAGCCATGCAAAAATGAAAGGAGTCATTCCCAAGGTGCCTGGCAGCTGCAGCAGGCGTTTTTAAAGTGTCTTAGAATAAAAGGACTCTCCTGAGAGATTTGCTAAAAAGAATGGAAAGATCTCTACTTTCAAAGCTTGAACGTGAGTTAAAGAGAGACACAGCTCTGAGATTGGATAAAATACCTGACTCACGAGCAGGAGAGGTCAGCGTGGCACAGGACAGCACAGGACAGGAGCCTCACAGGCCGCTAAAAGGTTGGCAGGGAATGTAGATTCAGGAAGACTTCAGGATGCAAAGTGGAAAGAATCAGAATGTTGCTAAGAATTTATCAGTTCTTTCTGGAGATGCAGTCAGCTCTTTGTACCTCAACACCATCTTTGATTATTACAGCAGGAGAAGTATTTCCTGTTCTTTGTACATTATAGAAAAGAAAACAATTTAGAACGCTGTGCTCTGTTCAAATCATATGGAGATCCTAGTTTTTGATGACATCATGATATCATCATTGAGATCTAAAGACTTAAAGCTTTCGGTAGGTGAAGAGAGCAATACAGACTCACTGATCCCCAGATGACAAAAGAGCCATAGGATTCTAGTCAGAGCTCGAGTGGAACAGTAATGTTACAAAGAAAGGTAAGAGCAAGATTTGTTTTCAAGTGGAATGAAAAGAATGCAGGTGCATGTTTGCTTATGACTTGTTGACAAAGTATACAGAGTATATTAGAGTGAACTTGACTTAACAGAACTTCACTAATGATTGAGTACTACCAACCAGGATGCCTTACAAAGGGTGGACAGTGGCGGCTGTAGTGCCATGGCTCCGTGGCTCCGTGGCTCCTGAGGGACTGTGAGCAAAGCAAGAGCAGGGGAAGCTGGCAAGTGAGGAGGGACTTCAAGAGCAGCAGCGCAGTAGTGGAGCTGCGGGCAGCTAAGCTAGGCAGAAATAGTATAGGTGGTCAGACAGGGCTAGGCCTTCGCATGAGCCCGCGTGGAAGACAAGATACCTTGTGGGAGAGACTGGCATCTGCACTGTGAGCTGACCGCAAGACAAAAGATGAAATGAATGTACCTGCCTACCTCTCCAAGCATGAATATCATGGGCTGATATTCTAAATAGGTCTCTGTCACCTTGAGAAAGCCAGAAAGAGTCACTAACACAGCCCTCTACTGGAAATGCCCCATTCTGCATTCATGCTTGCTTGCTAAGTGGCTCACCCCCGCTTTGATCCTGACTGAATCAATGTTAGCCAAGCAATTGTGTTTGTAAGCTTACTGGTTGGACATAGTTTCATCCTACCTCACACCTATCTTGCAAATTCCCACGTTTCCCACTTTGGACCTGCCTCACCTTGTGAGGCAATTCCTAGAAAAAGGGCTGGCCAGATATCTCAGTGGACTAAAGCACTTGTGGCCAGGGTTTCATTGCCCCACCTCTGGGGCGCTGATACGGCAATTGAAATTGGATATGGTGGCGTGCACCTGTAATCCCAGTGCTTGGGAGGCTGAAAACAGGAGGATCACTATGAGTCTTATCTACATAGTGAGACCCTACAGACCCTGCACTAAAAACGTTTAAAAAAGCAATCTTAAAAATGCAGGGTCCTTTACAACCCACTTTGGATACTTTCTTTCTTTTTTTTTTTTTTTTCCTCTGGATACTTTCTATCTCTCTTGGACAGAAGCTTCTCTTCCCCAAGAAATGGATTCTGCTTTTAACCTATATTGTTCCTAAAATTTATTCTTTGACTTAGAGAACACGAACTCCTAGAAGATATCTAGCTAGTTGGGAGCTTCTTTCCACTATGCCAGACTCATAGTAACAAGCAGAAGGGTCAGGTCTGGCTCCACTGCACAGCCCTAACTGGGTCAGCTCTCTCTTTGAAAAGAATCTCTACGTATCCCCAAACTCCCCAACTATTCTGTGACAGCGAGGTGGCGAACTAGGACCACTGTACCTCTTCTGCAGACAGGATCACTCTATTGCAGGTGGCAGTTACAGCGGCACCCAGCCACCACCATGCGAGATGCCAAGCTCCAGGTGAGCACAGCTGTGTTTGGCAGAGTTTGGAACTTCCTGTGTATCTAGTCTAGCACTGCATTTGTAGTGGTCCCTCACAGTGTACTGGGAAATATGTACATATATACATACCATATATCTCATCTATTACCCTATTACCTCATGCTATCAAACAACAGCCCTGTATATCTCCCATCCAAGTACTAACCAGGCTCGACCCTGCTTAGCTTCCGAGATCAGACGAGATCCTGTATATCTCATATTAACATGATCTCTATTTAAAAAAGGAGGAAACTGAAGCTTAGAAAGGTGAAGTGCCCCATAATGTTGTTATGTAGCTCATCGGTGACAGTATCAGGATTTGAATTCCCCCCCAAAACCATACTTTTCAAAAACCATCACATTGCCTGGAGTTTGGATCAGGGATTGTGCGACGAGGGACATAAGTCAAATCTACCTTCCTGACAGCTTCGGCATATAACATAACCTAAGAATAGTTTTTAAGAAAATCTTTTTATGTGGATAAAAATTGAAATAAGACTATTTGGTGACAAATGAAAATAATGTGAAATTAAAAGTTTCATGTCCATAAAGACGGTTTTCGGAAACTTGTTAGTTTATATGTTGCCTCTAGTCCTTTCATGATACAATAGCAGGGTTGAGTTTGTGCAACCAAACATATGGACCACACAGCTAGCCTTTTACTTACACAGTATGCCCACATCTGCGCTAGATACAGACACACTAAGAAGCAGGCAGATGAGCACACCAGGCCAGAGAAATTCTGGGGTCACAAGCTTCAGGTCAGTTGCAAGCACAGCCATCTGGAGGGCTGAGCCGTGGCTGGAGTCTGGCCACACCTGGAACCAGTGAGGCAGGCAGCCCAAGGCACTTGGCTCAGGCCATCCGTGGGCAGCAGGGGCAGAGCTAATGCAAGCTCAGTGAGGACGCCTGATAAAGCACGGGCTGACTGGGCCAACGTGGCGGCAGTGTGGCTCCTACAGGGGACTGGGCTGTAGGGATCACGTTTAGCCTTGAGTCAGCAACCTCCTCCTGAGGAGCCCTCTGCAGAGAACAAGACGAGCTGCAGACCTGACAGATTTAAATATCACTGCCTTTTTCTAGGGATCTAATTGAGTGAGGTCATAGCCAGGAGTAAACAGCAGGAAGCGGGAGAGAGGGGCAGGCCAGGTGCCTGCACCATCCGGAAACCTGCAGGTGCCTTGCAAGCCTCCTCCCTGCCCAGCCAAGAGAATCTTGCAGAAGTAGCCAGAAGAAACCTGAAGGCAAGAAGCCAGCCTTGGAGCTGGGAAGATAAGAAGCAGACAGAAGACAGTCATTTGATGGTTCTTTTATTTTTGGGGGTCACCTGACAAAGAAGTGAGGCAAAGGACACTTGAGTCACAGTAGGGGAGGAGACACGGGGGTCACCACCACCCTTCTCACCAGATAGAACACACGGAATGTCATTAATTAGCACGTGGAACTTTGCAGATACTGTTTATTACGGCTTCAGAGTCCTCAGGGTACAGCAGTAGAGAAGAGGAAGGAGCAGAAATGGCCCTATTTTTCAGACTCATGGTGAATCCCACTTAACATGAACAAATGGAGCTAAATTGTGTATGAGCCAGGATGAAGTGTGTCTGCATATAACCAAAAAGGAGACTTCCGAGAGAACCTACCCAGCTACTCCACATACCATCTTCATTTGAAAGACGAGTTGGGAAAGCAGATTCGAGCTATACTAGTTACAGATTATTTTCGTTAGAGTCAAAAGAGAGAATATAATGCGGGGAGGGCACCCATAGCCCTGGCTACAAATACCTGTCTCAAAGGTTGATCCTGTTTCCAAATGACCCAAAGTATATGAAAGACACGGCAGAGAGCCGAGGGCCAGGCCGAGTACCTGGCTTTTCATATTAGGCCTTCCGTGACTGTGTTTCCACACTGTCCCTGCGCAGCCTGGAGATCTTTTCCTGGAAGTCCCCTTGTTGCCCACTCTAGGTCCGACTGTTTCCCTTTGCTGTGCTCCTACAATGCCTCATTCTATCCATAACCTACCCCAAGGCCTTCAAATAACCAGTCTAGGCCTCCATCTTTCCCTTCACATTTACACTAAACAAAACAATGGCCGCCACGCATACACAGTGACGAAGCATATCTCTGCAAGCAAGACTAACTCAAATGGCCATGGACTGTTACGCACAAGATTTAAAGTACTAAACTGCAAAGCCATAGTACAAAGGAAAAAGAACTTTAAATACCACATTAATAATTTTCTACCCTGGCTTCATGTTTAAATAACATTTCAGATTTACCAGCTTAAATGAAAAACATCATTAAATTCTACTTTATTCCTTTGGGCTTTTATAAAAGCACACACGTGCATGTGTCCATGAATGGCTGGCCCTTGCAGCTCATACTACAATGTCTAGGTTGGTGCAGTTCGAGTGCGTTGGCTCCTGGAGGACAGGCCCTGGGTCTTCTCATCAATTTTATGTCTCTAGTATCTGGATGCTGTCTGTTTTGGCAGAAGTCACTGGACAAAATCATATGCAAGCTAGAAGCCTTAATAGCTATATGGTAATGACAGGCAAGAGGGAAAGATGGCAACAGTAACAGCCAAGGGAGACCCACACAGAGCCCGTTTCTTCCATCCACAAACCAGGGATGACTCCAGCACTGACTTCATCAGAGTCAGTGCGAGAAGACATAAAGGAGACTGTATGAGTAAGATGCTTGGCACAGTCCCTGGGGCATAATGACTGATCAGTCAATATTAGTTCTTTTCATTAACTTTTATAAGCCTGCTGTGAAGGAGAAGCAAATTTTTAGAAGTTGCCTAAAGCCAACCAAGATTAAGTCATTTCCCTGCTGAATATTAAAACAGAATTTTTAATCTGTGATGACAAAAATAATTTGAGCTGGCAGATGGCAGAGTGTTGTCACCCACTTGGTTGCTTGGCATTGAGTGAATTATATATACATACATACCACTGAACCCTTTCCTTGCTTATAAAAGCACCTGACTCAGGTCTATTGCAATGTTCCATGGTGGTGAAATGACCTAGTATCCTGGTACTATGACTTTAGAACAATATTTCCTTTGCATATTATACATACTGTTATGGTTTATGTCTAGTTGTCCCCTGAAAGCCTCGGGAGGGGACTTCTATGGACTGAGACTTGACTCATGAGTCTCTGGGATTATGTGTTTTAGTACGGATGGGATTATCGGTCTGAGTAGGGCTGGGACTATGGGTGTGGTCTAGGGCGGATTACCCAAGGCAGAGAGCCTGATAGGAATATAAAGAGAGACAGAGAGACAGACTAGAGCTGTTGCTCTCTGCTGCCCTGTTTGGTTGGCTACCTCTGCCACCATTTTGTTTCTGTTCTGCCACCATGAACTGCTGCTCTCTGCCATGTACCACTCAGCCTTGGATCTAGCCAAGAATGGACTGAAACCTCCAGTAATTGTGAGCTAAATAAGCCTTTCCTTCCTTCAGCTTGAGTGTCAGGTATTTGTCCCAGCAACGAGTAAAAAGTAACTAAGGCACATACATTGTAGGCCACTGCAGGAACTTAGCTTTATTTTATCCTCAAAAGATATCCAAGTACCCAGGACATAAATGACTTAAGATAGCTGATGTAAGGGAACTGCCACATGGTAGTTCCCACAGTGGCTTATAAGACCATTAATGAGAGATTACACTTCTCTTTCACATTCATTAACTAGAGAAAAACCTGTGTCTACACCTAACTCAAAGGCCATAGGAAAGTGTAATTCCATGACAAAGAGGCTAAGCAAGCAGCCCGGAATACCACTGCCACAGTACTTGGCAGGGGTTTCTCTCTCAGTGTCCCAAGATCATATCCTGATATGCTAGCAAAATCCCCATTACTACTAGTATCCTTAATTCATTGAAAAAATTTTGTACAAATATCATTTGGAGAAATTTTTATGACTGTATTTTGTACTCTGAATAACTACTTGAAAGATAATATTACATAGTATATTTACTGTTGTTGTTCTACTATTTTGTTTTTCTCCACAAAATAATCCTCCTTGATTTTATGCCAATAGAGAGCACTGAAATGTAAATTTTGGTGATCTGCTACTCTCTAAAATGGAGTAATAATAAAAACATTAATAATAACAATAATAGAATTGCTAAAACATTCCATTTTTTGGCACTTTCCAATGAAAGTGTACACTCAAGCACTGAGGTTATCATACATCATGAACAGATTATTGTGCTTCACAAAACAATTTAGCTGCATGTAGCTGACCAGGAAGCAAAGTCACTGTGGAGTATAATTTACGGTATGGTTTGCATCAAACATGTCTCTCAGTTGTCTCTTGTGTTCAGAGGTGGATTTTTGGAAGGTGCTTGGATCTTTGGAGCACTATCCTCTTCAGCAACGGAAAAATAAGTAAAGAAAAGAAAGAAAAAATGGAATAAGTAAATGCTGAAATGAGAACATGAAAATGAGAGAATCGGCTCTCTGAAGAGTCCTGACCAAGTAATGTCAATCTGTAATGACAGAAGTTATTTTTGTGCCTAGAAATCACATCCTCCCAGGATCAGCTCTGTGCACAAGAAGATTCTGAGATACGAGCCAAGAGGAAAGAATCCTGTTCTCTTCCCTGATTTAATCACTCAGGAATCTTCCCTTCATTTATTTTCTTGTTTTCTTCAACTGTCTTCCCTGAGTTTTGCTCTTCTCCGCAACTATGCTGGTCCAGGCAGGGTCCAAGTTGAGTTTTAGAAGGTGGATATGGTTCCCTCTAAACCGAGGGGAAACAGTGCTGCCGTTGTGGTAGTCCTGGTATCTCCCAGATTTTAGATCTGTTCTTCATTAGTTTTCTGCTACTGTTACAAATTACCAAAACACAAAATTTAAAGGAGAAAAGATTTATTTTGGCTCCTAGTTTCACAGGTTTCAGCCCACACAGGGCTGATTGCTCTGTTTCTGTGTCTGTACTGATGCAGAGATAATGGTGGGGAGGGCATAGCAGAGCCAAGCTTCCCATTCAGTGATACTCAGGAAGCAAAGGGAGAGTAAGAGCCTGTCTCAATTACTCTTCTCTCCTTCCAGGGACAAATACCCAACACCAAAATGAAGAAGGGAAAGGTTTATTCAGCCCACAGTTACTAGAGGTTTCAGTCCATAGTAGGCTGGCTCCAAGGCTAAGTGCCACAGGGCAGAGAGCAGCAGTTCATGGTGGTGGAACAGCAACAATGGCAACTGAGGCAACAGAGAAGGAGTCTGTTTCTCTGTCTCTCTTGTATTACATTCAGGCTCTCTGCCTCAGGCTACCCATCTCAGGCCACACCCATAATCCCAGCAGTACTCAGACACATAATCCCATCCTTGGATCACCCATAATCCCAGTGGATCATGAGTTAATCTCAAAATGTACAAGTCCCCATTCCACGACTGCATGAGGCTTTTGGGGGGCAACTAGATACAAATTATAACAGAGACACAAAAGGCCAAAGGACAAAATGCTTTCTTCAAAGCCACTACCACTGACCTGCCATATCCACTAAGATCTACCTTCTAATAAATTCTTTGAGTTTTGAACTCACTGTTGATTGGATGAACACATTTGATGAGGTCAAAGTCCTCATGATCCAACCATTTCCCCAAATCCCACCAGCAACAAAGTATTTCATATAATGAAATTTTTTGGGGGGGAGATTTCTGTCCCTAAACATAATATGCTCTAAACTAAAATCACTTAATGAAATATCCAGAAGAGTTTAAGTCTGGATTTCCTTATAGAACACAGAATTTTCCTAATTTAAAATGTAAGCTTTCTATGTATGATTATCTAGTACATGTATTTGATTATGGTATTAATCAAAAGCATAATAAATTTGTATTTAACAGATAGCAATAAATTATCTTTTTCTAACAAAAATCAGTACATCCTAATAATTTTCTGGCAAATAAAAGAAAAGCTATTTTAAGTGGGTTTTCTTTTAACTTGATTTGGACCAAGTTCCATAAGGTTCACTCTAGTCTTAAAGTATGCCTGATGAACACACACCTTAGTTCATGCCTCTTCTTTAGTGGTCTAACCCACAAAGAGAGGGGTGAACACTCCAATCGTCATTGCCCAGTGGGCCTTATAAGTAGGTAAAGAAGTTAGGTGTGCGCATCTTTTAAAAGTTATGGAGCCTAAAATATCCCAGAGTTGGGGCTGGCAGGATGGCTCAGTGGTCTAAAGCGCCTGCTTGGGGAAGCTTGGGTGGCTTCAGGGACCTCGGTTCGATCCCCGGCACCACATGCTGTGCCAGCCCTGCCTTCGGGGCAGGCTGAGCCGGCCATAAAGAAATGAGCAAATAAACAAAGGTTCTGAAACAAGAATAAAAATAATAAATAAATAAATAAATAAATAAATAAATAAATAAATAAAAATTAAAAAAAATAAAATAAAATATCCCAGAGTAGAGAGCACAAACCTACTCTATTTGACTTCAAGTTCAATTTAAGAACAAAGTTACCCCAATGGCAAAATGTAGCTGATCTTCTGGAAAATGTATCCCCCTAGTCATAAATCAGTAAACCACAGATCTAATCAAATAGATAACAAGAGAGAAATGAGGTACTAGCTTTTTTTTTAATGCTTTAGTTTTTCTTTTTGTTTCCCACAGTCGATAACCAACAGAAATCTTGCAGTGTCCAAGCTTGTGGTTTCCAGCTGGGGCGACTTTCGCTTTCCAGGGACATTTGGCAATGTCCAAAATCATTTGTTCATCACAGTTGGGTGGGTACTAGTGACTCACACATCTAGTGAGTACAGGTTTTGGATGATTTTCAAAATATTGCAGGGCACAAGACAGCTCCTCCATGACAAAGCAGTACCAGCCTATAATGCTAATAATTCTTGGCTAGAAGATGCATGGTCTACAGAGTTGTGCAAGAATTAAAAGATGGAGAAAAATGGAGACCTTTAGCTTTAGATAAGCAGAATCCACCCACATCTATGGGTAAGTGTGGTAGAAACTAAAGGGTTAGCCAATTTCTAATACTGATACATTAAAAGAATGTTCATGAAATGTAAGGAGAGCTATGGGCACCCCCTAGTCAAATGTTCATTCAGTTCAACACTCTAGGGACCCCCCAGAGCAATACTTTGCCCCACATCCTATCTTTTTGTTCACATATTTGTGTAATGTGCACCCTACAGGAAACTCTTACTGCATCTATGAGTTGTGGGGGAAATATTTTGTTAGCACACGAGCCATTAAAGAAAGTATTTTAGCACCTTAAATTCTTTCCTCATTGAAGCATTTACCCATGATATTATTATTGCTGGTGAATAAAAACATTATACACATTCACTATATATTTAAAAAGAAATTGCATACTTTTAACAAGGAATACTGTGATAGCTGCAAACTGGCCTGGATACAAATCTCCTGAAAATTCCTTCAGTAACCCCATTTTACCTCCATTCTTAAGATTGATGTTGACTATTTATTCCCGTTGATCTGGAAGCTCTATAAATGGACATATTCATAGTAAAACATTATTCATTATTAAATTCTGCATATAAAGTTTTCCTCCTTTAAGCAGGTTTAATATAGAACAATCATTACGTGTGATCAGTAGATCCACAAGAACATTAAGTGTCCCAAGATGCCATGAACAAACTTTGTTTGGTGAAATCAATACCCTACCTGTGAACACAGGGAGGCTCTCTCACAAAAAGAAAATGACATGGCTGAGATGTATTTATTGACTCCAAAATGCTTAAGAAATAGAAAAATAGTATAAAGAATTATTATTTATATTATTATGAATGTGTGTTAGACTTTGTCAAAAGCTTCTGCATCTATTGAGATGATCATGTGATTTTTATCTTTGGCTCTGTTGACATAGTGTATTACATTTATTGCTTTGTATGCGTTGAACCACCATTGAATTCCTGTGATGAATCCCATTTCATCATGATGTATGATTTTCTTGATTTGCTGCATCCTGTGTGCTAGATAGAATCTTATTGAGGATATTTGCATCTAAGGTTATTAGAGAAATGGGCCTGTAGTTCTCTTTTTTATTTAGGTTCTTGTCTGGCTTTGACATCTAGGTAATCATGCCTCTGAAATGAGTTATTGCTTCTTTTTCAATGTTATTAAAGAAGTCGAGGATTACTGACTTTACTCCAAATACCTTGTAGAATTTAACCAGGTATCCATTAGGACCTGGGCTTTTCTTTTTCAGTAAGGTTTTAATTATGTTCTCAATTGCTTTAACTGATACTGGGTAATTCATAATGTTTATGTCTTAGTCCAACTTTGGTGGTTCATATATATGTAGGAATCTTCCCATTTCTTCTGTGTTTTCCACCTGATTAAACATGTGCAAAGTAAGTATTAACGATCTTCTGTATTTCTCTAGGATTCATAGTGATTTCACCCTTTTTATTTCTTATTGCATGAATTTGAGTCTTTTTTATGAGGAGTTTGGCTAAGGTCCTATTACTTTTATTTAATCTTTCAAAGAACCAACTCTTCAACTCATTGATTTCTTGCATTGTTTTCTTAGTCTCAATTGTATTAATTTGTAGTCTGATCTTTATAATTACCCCCCCTTATAAACTTGATTTGCTTTTTTCTAGAAGCTTGAGATACAACATTAGGTTATTTATTTGTACCTGTTCTATTTTCCTGACATGAGAATTCACTATTCTACATTGCTCTCTTAGGGCTTCTTTGTGTTCCACAAATTGTAGCTCCATTTTATGTAATTGTAAATATTGTTTAAATTCTGACTTACTTACTTTTTACTCTTTGCTGGGACAAATACCCAACACTCAAAATGAAGGAAGGAAAGGTTTATTTAGCTCACAGTTTGTGGAGGTTTCAGTCCGTATTCAGCTGGCCCAAGGCTGAGTGGAACAGGGCAGAAAACATCCAGTTCATGGCGGTGGAACAACAACAAAATGGTGGCAGAGGTAGCCAACCAAGCAGGGCAGCAGAGAGCAATGGCAACAGCTTTAGTCTGTCTGTCACTCTTAATATTACATTTAGGCTCTTCACCTTAGGATATCTGCCCTAGACTACACCCATAGTGTATCAGCCTTATTCAGATCAATAATTCCATCAGTACTAAAACACAATCCCAGGGATCATGAATCAAGCCTCAATCTATAGAAGCCATGCCCCATGATTACATGAGGCTTTGGGGGGACAACTAGACATAAACCATAACAATTTCTGAATTTCATCTGTGGCTCATTGGTTGTTCAGGTGGGGGTTATTTAATTTCCTTGCGTTCATGGAGTTTTGTCATTGATTTCCATTTTCATTTCACTATGGTTAGATAGCATATATGGGATAATTTCAACTTCTTTGCATTACTTAAGCATGTTATGTGGGCTAGTATATCATCTATTTTAGAGACTATCCCATGTGCGTCTGAGAACGTGTATTTCGATGCTGGTGGGAGGAACAATCTGTAAACATCCACTAAGTCCATTTGCTCACAGGTTTGCTTCAGTTGTAATATTTCTTTACTGACTTTTTTCTGCCCGATCCATCTCTTTGTGATAGTGGGTAATACGGTCCTAGATTAGAATTGTGTCATCGCTTGATTTTTCATGTTAACTGATATTTGGTTTATATAGTTAGATGCTCCCATATTTGGTATGTACATGTTTATGATTGGTATCCTTTCCTCTTAAAGCTTTCCTCCAGCAAGTATATAGTGTTCTTCTTTATCTCTTTAGAACATTCTTGAAGTTCACATGGTCTGCAAGCAGAATAGCTACCATTTTCTTCTGGGTTTCTGTGCATGGAGTACTGCTTTCCATGTTTTGATTTTGAGTCTATGAATTTTTCTTTTGAGTTAAATGAGTTTCACGTACATAGCATACTGCTGGATCTTATTTCTTGATCCATTCTTCCAGTCTGTGGTAGAATAATGTATTGAGATTCATCATTGATTCTGATTGGTGAATTGAGACCATTTACATTGTTATTATTGACAGGTATTGGTTTATTGCTGTCGTGTCCTTTTTCTGCTGTTGGTTCCTTGTTTTTCTCCTCTGTTTAATTGCTATCCCTGCCTTGCGGCTTCTTGCTATCATTCTTGGAATTATGGCCGTTTTTAACTCATCTAGACTGTTGTTCAGTGGCCTTGGTAGGATTGGTTTGGTAGTCACAAATTTCTTCACTTGTTCTTTATTATGGAAGTATCTTATTTCTCCATTAATTTTGAAAGATAGTTTTGCAGGGTACATCAATCTGGGTTGGAAGTTGTTTTCTATTCAGGACATAAAATATTTCACCCCAAACTGTTCCTGACTTGATGGTTTGTGGGAAGTTTTCTGTGATTTTGATGGGCTTTCCTTCATGGGTAATTTGTTTCTTTTTATCTAATAGCTCTCAATATTCTGTCCTTGTGCTGAATTTCTGAGATCTTGATTACTATATGCCAAGGTGTACATCTATTTTGGTAATATCTAGTTGGGATTTTACATGTCTCACTTACTTGTATATCAGATTTTTTCCCATGCTTGCATAATTTTCTGCTATCAATTCTACAGATAGTCTTTCTATGTCATTGTCTCCTGCTTTTTCATTGACACCTATTCATCTTATATTGTTTTCCTCTGCATCTTTGTTTTTTCCTGTTCTTGTGTTATTTTTAAGATATCTCTCCTTTCATGATCAGTAGCTGCCATCCTGTCTTCAGTCATGTTCAAAGTTTTGCAGGATTTCAATGTAATTTTAATTTTTCCTAAATATCTGTTTGAATCCCTAGATAAATGGCTACAAGTTTAGGTCATGCTCTTAAATGAAATAAATTAGAGTTATTTGAACTTTACACTGTCTCTCTGGTGTGAGAAATTGAAAGAGTACATACAGTCCAAAATGTACAATGATATTGTGAAACTTGAACAAACTGTTCAAAAGCAAAAAAGAATTAGGGCTTAGAAGGGGGAAAGGAAGAAAGGGAAAAGAAAATTTATTTTTAAAAAAATGATGAAGTGAAACAAAGCTTTATGGATAGGGAGGGAAAGATAGGCTGAAGGAAAGAGAAAGAATTGGGAAAACAGGTGAATCAAGATATATCATGTACAGAACCAATTCCCTACAATGACTATGATAATTATGGATATACAAAGTGCACAAATAAGCCAAATTAGTAAAAAAAAAAAAGATCAGCCATCAATCAGAAAAGAAATCAAAGAACAATTAGCAATAAAATGAGAAAGCTAAGAACTGTATGGCAAGAAAAAAACAATATAAGAACTTTTCATGGTATACTGCTAGAACATTACATAGAAAGAAATGTGCTACATTTAATGTGTATAGTAGGAAAAAAGAATAATTCAAATTAAAGGTTCATATAGTCACCTTAAAACATTAGAGGTAAAGAATAATCTGATAAAGCAATTGGAAAGAAGAAAAACGAAGCAAGAATCAGTGAGACAGAAAATAGAAAAAAATGGATAAAACCAAAATCTGTTTCACTGAAAACACAGTGTTGATGAAAGCATAGTTAGACTAAAAAGAAAAGAAACATAGGGCGCAGTGCCAACCCAAAAGAGAAGACAATACTACAGATTATATCTACACAATGGAGTATTAGGAGTAACTCAGTCACAGCTAATGTAGCAACCTAGATAAAGTGAAAAACTTCATGAAATACACAGTTAGAACTTAAATAATAGGCAAATTAAATAGACCTATAAATATTAAAGAAATTGATTTTGTAGCTTAAAATCTCACAAAGAAACTCAAAGTCCACTGGGGTTCACTCATTGATTCTGAGATGTGCGAGGAAATAAGCCAACGCTTTCCAAATAGTTCCCTGAAGAAGATCAGGGAACATATCCAAGCTCATTTTCTAAGGCCAGTATTACTCTAATACCCAACCAGAAAACATAATTAAGAACACTACAAAGGGCATGAGGCCCTGGGTTTGAGCCACACTTAAAAAAAAAAAGAAAGGAAAGGAAGGGAAAGAAAACAGCGGGGAGGGAGGAAGGAACAGAATAAAGAAAATCCAATGAACATAAAAATGAGCATTATTATATTTTCTGTATCTTTAGTGTGTTTCACATTTATTTATTTATTTTATTACTTTTAATAAGAAATGACAATGTGTAACAATGTGACAGTTTCAAAATACATTAGCAGTACATTTCAATATTTGATATAATGCATATTGTTGTCTTCCTATTAGATATACAAAGCACAGAGTATAGATGTTATAATTTTTCAAATCGTTATTGGTACAACCAAATTTCTTCTCATTGAACTAAGAGAAAGTAGTTACATACGTAACCCAATGTTCAATAATTGCAGAGGGTTATTGATAAAACTGGCTATGTTGGAAGCTGTTGATTTAAGACTTTTACAGCTCAGAATTCTAATCTAGCTTTCCATTTTATGTCTTGTGGTTAAACTTTTCTGCTGGGTGATTAAGGGCATGTTTGCTTAAACGTTTTAATAAATGTACTCTACCAATATATAGAAAGGACCGTACATTGTGACTGTGAAGGGTAAACAAAAATTAAAGGTTGTTTAAACACTTGATAATCAATACATTTGATTCACTATACTAGCAGGCTAAAACAAAATTATGTAATCATTTCTACATTTAGAAAAAAAAAAAAACATGTCATACACATTCAAGGTAGAAATTCTGAGTGCTATAAGCACAGACCTTCCTCAACCTAGTAAAGGCCATCTACAAAAGAAACCTCTACAGCTACCATGGTGAAAATATTTCTTTCTCAGAGTATGATTAAAACAAGGATATTTGTCCTTATCCCTACAATGATGCGCTTGTGCGTCTAGCTGGTACAATAAGGGGAGGAAGGGAAGTGGCAGGGATGGAGAGAAATGAAGGGAAGGGCAGAGAGAGGCAGGATAGGAAGGGGGCATGCATATAGAAGAGGAAGAAATCCTGTCTCTAATGAAAGATTACATATGTGAATTTGTATATTTATTTATATTAAATTTAAAATTCTATTTTAAAACCTCTGTAAGAACTGAGCCACTTAGCAAGGCTGTAACATATCGGGTTGATAGGAAACATATAAACTACCTTTCCAAAGCAACGGATAACAAATGAGTATTAAATTTGAGAAGGAAAGGTTAAAAACATCTAATAGTGAAACAACTGTGGAAAAAAAGTCTTGATCTGGAGATCAAAATTACCACAGAACTAGCAGGACATCAGTGTTCCACGATAAGACAGCCGAGAATACAACTGCAGTTAGGGAATCGGCTTCCTGAGGTTGAATTACCTAAATCTTTTCATGAAAAAATAACAGAAAAGTCCCAAGCGGAGACAGCACTATGAAATAACTGATCCATATTCTTCTAATATTGCTATGTTGGCAAAGAAAAAGGACATTGAAGAATTTTTCCAATAAAATAAGTCTGAAGGAACATGACAACAAACTGCATGTTCCTGGATCAGATCCAGTACTGGACTGGGGCAAAATGCTACACAGGATATTACTGAGAAAGTTTATGAAATTGCATCTGAACTGTAAGTCAAGTAAATAATGTCTAGATTTTAAATATCTCTGCTGTGGTTGTGTAAGAAAATATTCTTGTTCATAGGTAATACCCAGTGAAATACAAGAATTAAAGTAGTGTTAGATATGTAAATTACTCTCAAATGGTTCTGAAATAAAATTGTATGTGTCTACCCCAATAAAGATAAATTGAATATAATAAAATATCAGCTAATCAATCTGTTTAAAGGTTATTCAGGAACTCTGTTGCATTTATGCAACTATTTTGTATATTTGAAATGATTTTGAAAAATGGTGAAATCTTCCAATGGCTCATAAAACTCGAAAATGAAATCTTCCAGTGTCTTTGCTGTTATCAGTTAATGCATTATTGGTACAAGCTTGACCCCTGCCCATGATGGCTGCCTAATTAATAACATGTTTTCTGTCTTAAATATGGCAGAAATTGCAATAAAGGATGAACAGCATGGAGTTTGCATTTTACTCTCACCACTTGGATAATTTCCTTAATAATTTCAAGTCCTAATGTCTTTGTCTGAAAATGGGAATAAGCAATAGGGACCAGGATAAGCAGAAATACAGATGAATTACTCTGTATCTACAGGTTTCACATTATACTTTAATTTCCGCTACAGTTTTCTACAAAAATGTCATCTCACTGCTGGCTTTTCTCAAGCAAGAATTGTCTGCGTGCAGAACATACCTTTACCTGCAAGACATTCTCTGCTTTTTATCCAGGTTTATTTTTCTTTTCAGAATTTACCCAATCAACTCATGATCTGTTTATTTATTTACTAGCACTCTCTCTCCTTTAAAATGCAGCTGTTTAATTGTGGAAATTTCTGTTTGTGCAGAACTATATGCTTAGCATATAAATGTTTGGCATGTAAGTGTCCCTCAATAGCTATTTGTTAATGAATGGATGAGTAGATGTATAGAAACTTAAATGAAATGTGCACAGCTTCTGGCCTATACACAAATACTGCTTCCCAGATATTGCCATCAACCTATCAAACTTTTCAAAAACTGTTTTACCATTATTAAATATCTCTGCTGCCTCTAAAAATAGGCACAATTCAGATGTGTTTTATTTTTAGGATTTCACTGTGGCCTTTGAGGTGACTGCAAAGCACTGGCTTGTCATGAAATCAGGCAGGGCAATCACTGCTTCATGATTCTGAAGAAGGATAGCAAGGAAAAAAATATTCCACACAGACATATTTAGATGCTTAAACTTTTCTTTTTTTTTCTAGTGGTGCCACCTAATTCTCAGTACAGGTCAACTCCACAGTACAGTTGAGTTGTTTTTTTTTTTTTCTTACCAAAGTTATGCATACTTGGCAGTTTCCCCTTTAATTCTAAATATAAAATAAGAGCTTCACATTTCAAACTCTCATCTTCTTAGTGCAGGAAAGCAGAGCGCATCTTGAAAACTCACTAATTGTGTCTCATAGGCAGTGACACAAGCAGACAGCCTCTGTCAACACTCAGGCTGACAAATGACAATCAAGAGCCCACTGCCACTTGGGACCTGGGCCACTGGGACCTTCCAAGAAACATTCTGCAGTAAGCTGCATCTTAGCTTTCATTATTAAAGATGAGAACTTTTCTTAGTTTTCATTATGAAAACTGACCCAAACGTAATGCAATCAAAGTTACGAAACCGCACATTTGACCTGCAAATGGAACCTTTTCACTTTACCTGGGACTGGCCTTTTACAAACCCCTCATATGTGTGTTATGGCAGATCAAGCTTCACATAACACTAGGTTTTTTTCATTGATTTTTATCAGGGAAGCCCCAGCAAGAGGACCGCATAGATTTACATCACCAGGGCCAACCAAGCAGCACTTGATAAAAGCATCTTGCATCCTCTTTACGCCCAGAACTTCTTCCTTGGGTTCTCAAGTAAAAGTGATTTGAACTCACCAAGCCCATTTCTAAAGTATTTCTCGTTACTGGCATCTCAGTGTCTGCTTTGTTTATATCTCAAGCATATCTGAATTATTTTTTGTTGAGTTCTATCCAATCAATTAAAAGTATTAAGAAATTGTTTTTTATCCTTACCTCTGCCTGAATTTGGAGAGTATTTTGAATGCCTATAGATACAACTTACTTACAACCAAGTCAGAGAGACTATAATCTCCAAGATTTGATGTCTCTGAGCTGAACTGTTAAGGAGGAGCACTATACTATTAACATTGCCTTTGCTTCACTATATAAAAATTTCAACTTGCTTTTCCATATCTGTCCTCCTTGACAGGATTATTATCATGTGTGCTTCTCCATTTTATCGAATCCTATACTATACATGATCTGTTAGCTAAAAACTCAAGGTAAGCCTTTTACAAACTGTTTTGGTTTGGGTTTTAGTTCTTTCTCTGTATAGATCCTTTCTCTTTGATAATCTGCCTTAAAAATTCCAGAGGCAATTTTACTTTCCCTAAATCACAATTTCCGTATCTTCACTTCAGTAAAATTATCCCAGAGCCAGTTTTATGTCATTTTAAATTGATAATAACTCCCATCAGGCAATGTTTCTGAATTCTATCCAGTGGACAACAGAAGGAAGACAGCCAATTAGGAGATCCATTTTTGGAAAATACAGGGGATCAGAGGAGGCACAAAACATACCAATGTGAAACTCAAACTTTAGCAAAACACTCCTGTAACCCAGGAGGAGCAAGATAGAGTCCTTCCCCACATGGTAACCTTGAGTTTCTGTTGAGTAAAAATTTGAAGACACACAGATCATCAGCTACAAAGGGTAAACAAACTAAAAGGAAATTCATCTTCAATATTGTAAAAAATGTTCACTAACACCAATTCTTTCATATTCTCAAATCCCCTCATTTCTAAATTCTTAGTGTAATACCTCTGAAGCATAGGTGAATATGCAAATCAGAGACTAATCTAACTATGGTGAAAGACCAATCCTCTCTACATATCGGTAGCTGCAGGGCTCAAAATTGACTTATCACCTTTGTCCCCATATCTAGATCTTCATTTCCCAGAAAGTTTATGTTTCCCAAGTCAAGATTTTTTGTGTTTTGATCTCTTGACACATCTTGCAAAAGCTGAGATAATGTCTCTCCAAGTAATTTCTTTTTTCTTTTCTTTTATTTATTTATTTATTTTTTTTTTTTTTTGTCTTTTTGAGATAGTGTCTTGCTATGCAGTTGAGGCTGGCTTTGAGCTCACTTTTGTAGCCCAGGATGGTCTCAAACTCACACCAATCCTCCTGCCTCAGCCTCCTGAGTGCTGGGATTACACACGTGAGCCACCACACCTGGGCCTCTCCGAGTAATTTCTGAATATGTAACTATGCTCAAAAGTTATCGCAACAAATCTCCATTGTAAGTATTATCACTGGCAAATTTCATAGGTAAAGACAAGGCAGAGCTCAGGCCCAATATGCACAGTACATAACAGAACTAGAATCTGAACCCAGATATATTACTTCACTCCTCAGTCCTCAGCACATTTCTGCTACAATGTACTGAAATAAGTGTGGTAAAGGAGTTGATGTAATTAGAAGATAACCCACCAATATTGACTATAGACAGGCCATTGATATGGGGGCAACCGTAGTGCCAAGGTGTTTCTTTGTTTGTTTTTGTCTTTTTCAAACAGGTCTCACTATGCAGTTCAGGCTGGCACTGAGCTCACTTCTGTAGCCCAGGAGGCTGGTCTCGAACTTGCACTGATTCTCTTCCCGTAGCCTCCCAAGTGCTGGGATGACAGATGTGTTCCATGCTCAGCCATGGCCAAGGTTTGAGCAATGAACTTAGAGCTCTGCTTCAGAAAAGCTGTGGAACTTCAGTTACCCAAACATACTGAGTTATGTAAAATGGTAATATTAATGCATATATTACCATTGTTTGAAGACTATTGTTCTCATTATTTGATTGTGAAAATTTATCTTATTTTTTGATAAAATAGTGAAGCACGTAAATGTAACAGTATAAGTATTATTTTTCTCCCTTAAAAAACAGGTCTGTGTTCTTATCTTCTTATCCCCATTTGCAATTCTGAGAGCCCCATAAAAACTAAATACAGAGAGTATATCACCTTTAAAACAATTGTATGTAAAATTCTGCTGTACAAACATATGCAGATTAATGGACAAATATTCAAAACATGTACTTACACATACATCCAGAGTTAAAATGGACAAATGTTTCTAAATAATCCTAACCATTCCTTCAAACAAATGCATGATTCCTGATGGAACTATTTACCACTGTTTCTCCAAAAATGCCTTAGCCTGTTAAGTAGTACCGATGTTTGGGAGACATCTTCTTGGCATCACACACATTGCAGCCTTGGTCAGTACCACCCAGATGCTGTCTCAAAGGCATGACTGACACCTTGCAGTCATAAGCATGGATGTGGAAGAAGGGAGCCTGAGCATGTCCTCGTGAGATCACAGAGTACATTTTTAATGAATTAGAATCTTGAGGGTTTTATCAATTGCTCATCTTCTGGTTTAGAAATGGGATTACAAAGAATGAAGACTGGAGGATGCTTGGCTTTTGCAGACACTTGTGCACACCTGATGGGTATGGCCTATGGGCTCTTTGCCAAAAAGGGCAGTTTGACTTTATTTTTGAAATCAGTATTTTTTTTTTCAGAATCAAAACCTAGCATAATAAAGGGTCAGCCAAATAGCTCAGCGGACTCAAGCACCCAGGCACAGGGGCAAGGGCTCAATCCCCAGGCCTTCTGTGCTGGGCCTGCCTCCAGGGTAAACTGTCATAATCCAATAGAAGCCTAACTTTTTATCTCTCTTTGTAAACATTTCTAAAGATGTGTAGACAATCTTGATTGTTGGAGAGGCTATGAGATAAGAGTGAATGATATGATCAGTATTGAGAACATAAATCTCTATAACTCTAGAAATTATTATGTACTGATGGATGAAAATTTTAAATTTTTGGATGCTATGCTAGATATTCTGTTTGGAATAATTTCTGTGTGGATTCACTTCATGAAGAGTGGATGAATGTTCAACTTCCAAGTCTTACACTAGAGCTAGAAAGTACAAGGAAGCTAGGAGTTCACCACTTATCTGGCTCTTCCAACACAGTACCCCCATGTTCAGATGGCGGCTAACATGTACGATGTCACAGTAACAATTTAACATTATGGCTAACTTTATAGAAATCTGTGTACAGATATTCACCGAGCTGGGCATGGTGGTACACGCCTGTAATCCCAGCACTTGGGAGGCTGAGACAGGATGATCAGTGCAAGTTCAAGACCAGCCTGGGCTACAAAAGTGAGCTCAAGGACAGCCTGAACTGCATAGCAAGAGACCTTGTCTCAAAAAGACAAAAGAGAGAGAGAGAGAGAGAGAGAGAGATTCACCAAAATGTCAGCAGTAGTTTCCTCTAAAAGAAAAGATTTTGGATTATTTTAATTTTCTCCTTAGTAGACTTTTGCCATGTTTGAATTTTGCATGTAGCTACTCATTTTTAAAATCAGAAAATAACAGCAGAAATAAAACCCAAGAAAGTTATTTATATTTGTTAAAACAATTTGAAAACATAGTGCCATCAGTAATGTACTTCACCACATTTTCTTGGTGGGAACTATTATTATTTCTTATATTCTTCTGCTTATTAAGTATTTATTAGTATTTCACTCAAATGTACTGAGGAGGGGCCAGCAAGATGGCTCGGCGGACTAAAGTGCCTGCTTAGGCAAGCTTAGGCAAGCTTAGGCAAGTGCAGGGACCATGGTTTGGCCCCTAGCACCACATGCCGCACCAGCCTCCCCACCACACACACCAGGGTGGGCTGAGCCAGCCAGAATCCAGGCTCAGTGGCACACAGCTATAATGCCAGCAATGAGGAGGCTGAAGCCAGGCGGATCACTGTGAGTCTGAACTGCGTAGTGAGACATTATAACAACCCAATACCCTAAAAAAGAAAAAGATACTGAGAAATTACCACATTAAATACAATTGTTATTTTATGTACCATATTTTAAATCATTCATTAAACATGGAATGTGTTTTCTAATTGTATAACTTCTTTGTTGATTTTTCTTTTCTATCCTTTGACCGTGGTAATAAATAAATAAAACTGGTTTCTTTTATCTAATGATGAAGATTAAAGGGCAGCTATTTTAAGGCGAACTTTATTATTACTTTAAAGAAGTTACATTAGAAAAAATAAAGAAATGCATTGGAAAAGTATTTAAAAGTACTTGTATATCCAAGCCAGGAAACACCACAACACCGGGACATGATGGAGAGGTGATTCCACCCCAACCTGTGCTAAGGCACAGAGCATCGATCTGGCTGCACTGCTACTATCACTAATCACAGCTTCAACTGTAGAATGCGCAGGCCCTGTCTTAAAAGGATATCATTTTGCCTTTTCTGCGACGCAGATAGTTTGGCTGCCTCTGTCTGGTGGCTCTCATTCTGCTTCCAGACTGCTCTTTCACCCTCAATATTCTCTGCTAGTTTTCCATAGACCAAAGCCTGAGCTGCTGATGGCAGCAAAGTATCAAGAAGAATAAGGATTTTGTTTCAATGTATTTGTTCCAGTTTTCTTACTATGCAGTTTAAATTCATAGTGATCCTCCTGTTTTCAGCCTCACCAGCACTGGGATTATAGGCATGTGTCACCATGCCCAGACTCAGTGGCTGGCTCAGCATAGACAGGGGCGAGGCTGGCATGGCATATAGTTCTGGGGATCAAACCCTGGTCCCTGAGCTTGCTCAGGAAGGCACTTAGTCCACTGAGCTATCTCTGCAAGCCTTAAGAAGAATAAGTTGGGTTTTTTTTTGTTTGTTTGTTTCTTTTGTTTGTTTGTTTGTTTGTCTTTTTGAGACAGGGTCTCAGCATGCAGTTCAGGCTGGCCTTGAGCTCACTTTTGTAGCCCAGGCTGGTCTCGAACTCACACCGATCCTCCTGCCTCAGGATTACAGGCGTGCACCACCATGCCTGGCCAACAAGAATAAGTTTAGAGGCTCAGAATTTAGTCAGCTTTAGAAAGGCCCATGGTCTTGCTGTACTCCTCTTGATGAAAGCCACTCTTTTTCCAGAAGCCATTCAAAGTGACAGTGAATCTAGTTCCCTTAATCTGTCTTCTCTGTTTCCTCTACAGCTACAGCAACTCAGATTTGAAGCTGTTTCCCCCTTAGCCTGTTCAATTGGTGGCTGCATCACACCTCAATTTCAACCCTCTTCTAAATCCGTTTTTTCTTTTCCCATTTGTCTACTCTTTTTTCTTATGCAATTAACTGTTGGATTCTATCAAATAGTATTAGTCCACTTTTGCTTTTTTCTTCAGTATCATCACTCTGGCAAGAAAAGGTTTAAAAATGAATATGGTAATAGGTTCTTAACCTTATACAACTCTTAAATAGACATGCTTTGTTTGTAATGCAACCTGACTCAGGTATTCCATTACAGTAACAGGAAGCACACTAATACAAGGCCAAGAATCCCAGCCTTTGGTCCATATACACTTTCTTCTAGTTAATCATATTATACAAATATATCTACCATCGTAAAGGATTTTGCAGGAGTAATAAAGGTCACATATAATTTGACTTTAACATAGAGATATTATTCAGATTAATGTGACCTAATCATGTACTCTAAATATGAGTCTATAGATCACACAAGGGTCCCAAAGAAGAACTGAATATGTTGCTGTTATCTAAGACATGAAAAAGGGAAAGAATTTAGGGTAGCAAGAAATGTGTCTAACCCTAGATGTTGTGACCAAGCCCAGCCCAATCGCAAAAAGGAAATGGAACTTTGCTCTTACAGCTAGAAGGAACTGAATTCTACCAACAATATGAATCAGTGTGGAAACAGATTTTTCCACCCAACTCCCAGACAATAACTGAATTCTGCCAATGCTTTGATGGTAGCCTTTGGAAACACCGAGAGGCAAATCCAGCTATTCCGGACTACAACCTAAGGAAACTGTAAATTTTAGAGATGTGTACAGTTTTAAGCTGCTAAGATAGCAGCAATATTTGTGCAGCAATGGAAAACTAGCATAGGCAGCTGGTGACCAGGCCACCAGGAGACCTGTAGGTCCTACTCACAATCCCAGCTTCCACATTGCTTTCTTGTAGGGCCTCACTTCAAAGTGAGTCACCAGCCAAAGAGAGCTAGATGTTTGAGAGAAGCCTCCCAGATCAAAATGGAAGCAAACCCTGAAAGCAGTGACATCAGTGAAAACCTGATTACATGACAAGTTCCAGAAAAATTTAAATGTAACAATACAGAGGGGCTTTATTTTTAAATATTTGTTAAGTACCAATTAGTGTGAGGAAATATTTCAGAAGCTGCAAAATAAAAAAAAAATTGCAATAATAGACTAATCATTGGACAGACAGGACTAGACAAGGCACAAGAAAAAGCTATAAACTATAAACTAACTATATAGCTGAAATAAAAATTTAATGGAAGTTTGAGGTGAAATATTAGGTTATTTGTGCTCATTTTGTTTTTCCGATGTGTGAATTCACCACTATAAATTTCCCTTTCACATGGCATTTTTCATGTCCCATAGGTCCCAGTAGGTTGTATTTACATTTGTTTGATTATAGATGCTGTTTAATTTATTTTTTAATTTCATTTGTGACCCAGTGGTTGTTTAGGAGAGTGTTATTTTTCATGTGTTTAAGCACTAATAAAAATTAAATAAAAGCTTTATAATACTAAGCATATTTTCAAAAATTCCAAACACATTGTGAAACACATATATACATGTATATATATCATGAGATGTGTGTATATATATATATATATCATGATATATATATATATATATATATATATATATATATATATAATGATTTTTTTTTTCTATTTGCTTGTAGTACTAGAGATCAAACTCAGGACCCTGTGCTTGACAGGCAAGGACTTATGCCACTGAGCTATATTTTAATGTAATAACTGTTCATTTTTTTCTTACACATTGTCTTTAGGATAAACATAATGTCAACTTGCAATGTACTTGTTAAATTTGGTTTCCCTTGACAAAAACATTAATAAAAACTTAGATGATAAAGGAAACATAAAAAAAGAGCACAAAAAATTATCCAAACAGAGAAAAGAGAAAACAATTAAGGAATTATTCTTAATGTTTCACTATTTGAAAAAATAAAAGTACCAAAGAAAACAGAAAGTAAAGAAGTATCAAAGAAACACAACTGTCTCATAATTCAAGATGAAACTAGATTGTAAAAATCGCACAACTAAATGGAACAATGAATGAAAAATTACTGCTGTCCAAGCTTATTACTGTGAAATTTAGGACATTATGATAAACTAAAATTTTTAAAGCTTCCAGAGAAAGACAAAAAAAGAGATCGCCTTAAAAAAATGATAACAGACTTGTATAGTGACTCTACAAGCTTGAGTTGATTTGAAGAATATCCTCTAAAAGTTATAAAGTAAAATTATTTTTAATCTAGGAGTCTAGTCTGGTAGCCAATCATGTGAAGACTGGAGACATAATTTGGAGACAAAAACCGATCTCCAAAACTTAACTCTCTTGGGTCTTCTTCTAGGACACTACCGCACAGCATCCCAGGAGACTAAGCTAAAAAGGCTTGAGAAGTTAGATATTAAGAAATGCAGTGTAAAGAATAAGTACTACACGGACCTCAGTGTAGCAGCTCAAATGTGTCTGTAAGCTACTTCAAAGGAACTACCTAATATGTGTGCTTATTTAGACAGCACTATAAATAGGTACGTTATAACCCTGAAATTATAAAATATTAAGGATGGTGATAAATACAACTAAAATGATGGATAAAAGGTAGCAATTCTTTATTCCAAAGCAATGCAAAACAAAATAAAAATTTGTAAGAAAGAAAACTCTATATTTTTTGTATAAATATAAAACAATAATTCAATATAACCATATCAGAACACGGCAAAGGGCTGGGGATATAGTTCAGTAGCACAAGCTCTTGCCAGGCAAGCACAATTCCTGGTACCGAAGAAAGAAAGAAAGAAAGAAAGAAAGAAAGAAAGAAAGAAAGAAAGAAAGAAAGAAAGAAAGAAAGGTTATGGCAGAACAAGATGTGAGATTGTAAGGGCAATGAGAAATGATTAAATTTGTGTGTGTGTGTGTGTGTGTGTGTGTGTGTGTGTGTGTGTGGCCAGTTTAGCCTGCCCTGAGGGTGGGGCCTGTGGTGCTGGAGACAGAACCACAGTCCCCTGCCTGCTTAAGCTCGCCTAAGCAGGTGCTTTGCACTGCTGAGCAAACTTGCTGGCCCGCTTAAGTTCTTATCTACTTGTCATTTTACATATCCCAGCAGGAGAAATCAACAAATAGCCTCATAGCCAGATTCTTCAGCAAATCGAGATAATATGAAGAAAAATACATGGGCTGAAAAGCTTTGCCTTTGGGACGTGAACTAGGGAAAGAAACTTTTATTTTTCCTTATAAACTTTCTAGCTCTACTTTGTTTTTAATTCTATTAATGTATTAATTTACACTTTTATTTCAAAGACATGCAATTGCGATGTACAACAAGCTTGTAATCTCAATGTGCGTGGGCAGTACACATCATAAACATGAGCTAAGATTAATAATAAGAGTAGCAATGGAGAAAGGCAGCATAGACAAGGTGGAAAGGAGATAAGAACGGGAAGAGGAGCAACGAAAACAATCTATACGATGTGCGTGTACCTATTCCCCAAGAAGACTGAAAACTGCATATATTGTAAACTTGTACTATTGATATAAAAAGGAATAAAAAGTAAAATTATTGATAAAAACATTTACTTAATGATTATTCTAAACAATATGCAAAATACATCACATAAATAATCTGCAAAATATATCGTGTAAACATCTCACGTAATTCTGAGAGCCCTAAGAAATCGGAAAGTATCACTTTCTTTTTTATATATCAAAAATTTGAGCTCAGTTGTTTAAGCGCCTGCTTGGTAAACCCAGTCAGGCACAAGGGATCGTAGTTTGATCCCACAATCCACGTGCCATTCCAGACCCAAATCACTGAGAAAATAAAAACTGAGAAATAATTCCATTCACCATAGTTGAGAAAAGTGTAAATTCCTCAGTGAATGTAGTCACGGAAGTGAAACGGTTTTTACAATAAAAATTATAGGACTTTCAATAAAGAAATTGAAGATGACAGTACAGAATGGAAAGACATTCCATGTTTTGGGGTTGGCAGAATTAGTATTTTTTCACGTAGTAATCTTAACCAAAGTGATCTATCAATTCAAATGTGATCTTTATTAAAATATCAACATCATTCTTTACAAAACTGGAAAAAGTGATCCTAAATTTCATTTGAAAGCAGAAAAGGCCCAGAATAGCCAAGGCAAGTGTGGGCAGGACAGATCCAGGAATGAGACTGTCTCAGTTCTATGTTGCTCACTGCTGAGATACAATATCCTGAAGTTTAAGGAAGAAATGTGTATCTAGCTCACAGGTTGTAGTGGTTTCAATCCCTAATCACCTGGTTCCAAGGCAAGGAGACATCACAGAGGGGATGGCAGGCAGACTGCCGCAAAATAAGGGAAGTAGAAGACAAGCCTCTTTCTGTCCTTGATCTTGGATGCAGACTAAATGCCCCTGGGTAGGTATTGTACTCATATCTTGTGACAAGGTTGATACATTGTGACAACTTGAGAAGTTTAAAAGCTTAACTCAGTAGGGGGCCAGGGTCCCTACTTGGTAAATATCCCCAGCTTGTGGAGATGGAAATGGCGTGAGCGAATGTTCTTGCTGCTTTTGCTGTCTCTCGCTGCCTTGAACTGTTGCCTTATACCATGCCACTTTGCCTCGGAGCCATTGACTTATGGACTAAAAGGTACACATATGATGAGTTAAATAAAACTTTCCTTCCTTTATATTTGGGTGTCAGGTATTTTGTCTCAGCAATGAGAGTAAAGTAACCAAGACACACAGTCAACCCCAGCTTTGGACTACGAATAAATCACAGACTCTAGATTCAGATACCTCTGAAAATCCTCCATCCTAGAGTGCATGGAGTTTTCAGAAACCTCTCATCTAGACACATGTTATGGTTTATGTCTAGTTGTCCCCCCAAAGCCTCATGGAGTCATTGGGCGGGGACTGCTAGAGTTTGAGACTTGATCCATGATCCCTGGGATTATGGGTTTTAGTACTGATGGGATTATGGGTGGAAGTACTTCCGGGATTATGGGTGTAGTCTAGGGCGGGAGCTAAGGCGGAGAGCCTGAATGTAATATAAAGA
>PVJA010027371.1:0-28671 GCA_004027025.1 Myocastor coypus
AAGAGAAATCCACTGTTATTCTGATGGGTTTTCCTTTAAATGTGATCTGTTTCTTTTCTCTA
Organism: Myocastor coypus; assembly: GCA_004027025.1. Classification (NCBI taxonomy): domain Eukaryota; kingdom Metazoa; phylum Chordata; class Mammalia; order Rodentia; family Myocastoridae; genus Myocastor; species Myocastor coypus. Next base: position 63 of record PVJA010027371.1, read on the forward strand.
GCAGCTTTTAGTATATTATTCTTCAGCTGGATTTCTGGTATCTTGACTATTATATGTCTTGGTGTGTTTTTAGTTGGGTTGATGTTATTTGGGGTTCTGTAGGCTTCAGTTACCTGAATGTCTGACTGTTTTTTCAAATTTGGGAAGTTTTCTGCTATTACTTCTGCCCATATTCTTTTTATATCATTTGTATTGACTCCTTCTTTCTCATTGATTCCCATTAATCTCATGTTGTTCATTTTCGCATCGTCTTGCAGATGATGAATTATTTTTTCCTGCATTCTGGTTGTTTTTAAAAGATCCTTCTTTGCCCTTTCACTGGCTGCAACTGTGTCTTCAAGGTTGGAAACTCTATCTTCATTTCCGTTCATTCAGCTCTGCCAACTTGTGATCGAGGTTTTATTTTCTTATATATCTCTTTGAAACTGTTTCATGCGATCTATGTCTTTCCTATATTGCTCTGTTAGGGAGTCCATCATTTTTCTATTCTCCTGTAATTTTTTATCGATGTCTTCTTTAATAGTATTGAAGTCTGTCATTATGGTTATCCTTTCTCTAATACAGAGATTATTTCTGTTCTGTTCTCCTTTCTACTTTTGTGTAGTTGTCCCCCTACTTGGGATGCTATTAATTTAGGCATGTCTTTGTCAACTTTAGATATTATTTCTGCTCTGATGTCCTCTATACGTTTCTCCAGCCATTTTTCCACTTCATGTATTTCTTTTTTTAGTGCAGATGTTATCTCTGATCTCAGTTGCTCTATAAGTTTCTGCACTTGTGTGTCTGCCTCAGATGCTACCAATTCAGAGGTTTCATCTGTATGATTCCCATTTTCTTCAATGATAGTGTCTTCTGTATTTGGTTTGGGTGGGCATGGGCCCTGAGATTGCCTCCTGCTCCTTGTTGTTATCATTTTGTATGGAAGCGACCTCTGCACTTTGGTGGCGTTATGCTGTGTCTATGGGCGTTTGGTCTGGAGACTCCAAGCTGATTCCTCTACAGAGGTTCCTGACTCTGTGTTGGAGCTTGGTCTGCTAGCTGATGTGAAAACCAGTGGATGTGGTCTGTAGGTGGAGGTGGAGCTTTGGGATTGAGTACTCCTGGTAGGCTCGTGGACCAGATCGGTTGCCAAACAAGATGTTTGATGGGTTCGGTGCTGGAGCTCTAGCTGGAGGGGTTCAAAAAAAAAGGGGGTGGGGTGGGGGAGGGGAAGGCGGGCCAAGGATCCTGACTCAGCCGGTGCGCGGGCTCTGCTACCAGCTGCGGTTCGGGTCGTGGCTGGAACAGGAAGTTAGTCGCAGGAACACAGAGGCGGGGACCATTGTTCTTTTGATAAGAGAAAACTTTGCAAAAATGGTTTTGAGCTTTGTCTGAGGCTACTTTATTTGATTCTCTCCCCCTCCCATTCCCTCTGTGTGTGTGTGTGTGTGTGTGTGTGTGTGTGTGTGTGTGCATGCACATGTGTGACTTTGAGTCCTTCCTAAACTTAGGAAACTTGAAATTGCATTCTAATAAATGATAAATTATATATCTGTTGATTTCAATTCAATTTAATAAATACAGAGTCTGTATAATATTCCTAGCTATCCATCCAGAATTATTTTCCTTCAGAGTAAATTAAAATGTCTTAAATGGACTTATTGTAGACTAAATTTTGATTAGAAATACTTGGTTTAACACATTAGATGATAAAGTCAGAAATTCTGCAAAATCCAATACATAAACATTTTCATCATCTTCTACAATGTTCATAGAATTATAATAAAGGAGATCCAGAATAATATTTTGGAAAGTAAGTATGAATGTACTAGATATAAAATTATGGCATCATTCTAAATAGGTACATTCAAGATGAATATGGTGAAGTATTACTTAAACTATGATGAAATTGATGTCTCTACCCTTTATGCACATGAGCTAGTAGAAACACAAACTAGGAATGTTGGTCTCTTTTCTCTCCTTAAGTTACTAGTCCTTCCAGAGATGGTGGAAATTACATTTCCTTGCTCATTTGCAGATTAAGAGGAAAAGTGTGATTTGGAGATCTGTCCTGAGAGATTAAGGTAAATTTGATTAGCACACCCAGTTTCACAGCATCCACTGTGCTAGGGGCTCACTGCAGAATTTAGTAACTCTTAAAATTCTTTTAAAAAGTATTATTTAGAATCAAGGTACTGGACTATAAATAGTAAAACTATTATAAGTCTATTCCTGGTCCTCTGAGGGCAGCACATTTTTCCTTTAATTTATTTTATTTTTTTATTACTTTTAATAAAAAATAACAATATGGCAGTTTCAAAACACATTAGTAGTATATTCCCAATATTTGATACACTGCATATTGTTGTCCTCCTAGCTGTTATACAGAGCACAGGGTGTCAATGTGATAATTTTTCTAATCATTATTGTTACAAAAAATTTCTTCTCACTGAACTAAGAGAAAGTAGTTGTATACATAATCCAATGTTCCATAATCACAGTGGGTTATTGGCAAAACTAGTAATGTTGGAAGCTGTTGATTTAAGACTTTTACATCTTAGCAAATTAACCTAGCTTTATGTTTTATTCCTCATGGTTAAACTTTTCTGCTGGATTGGTTAAGGGAAAGTTAAAGCAAGATTTGTATAACAAAACATGTAATTTTTGTATCTCCCGAGGTCAGTCAAATCCCCTTGTGATTTACTTTGAAACCATGTATAGTACTTTGTAGAACTGTTGTCGGTGTAACCATCTGGATGAATCACAGCCATTACTTAGCCAGTTTAGAGACTAGGAAAAATACCATAAGATTGACAGGCTACAATTTTGTATATGCTTAATTTTCTAAATTTCTGTGTAAAAATGTGTAACTGCTTTTATCACATTCTATAGAGATTTATTAGAATATCAATGATTGATAGATAATACCAATTCCAAGTTAAGTTTAAGATGTTTGATATTCAGAATGACAGCGATGTTAAGCTCAAGTACTTATGCTGAAAGAGTAATAGTATCACTATGCTCTTCTTCTGGAGGGTTAAGAATATAAGTTTACAGGACTGGCAAGATGGTTCAGTGATCAAAAGCACCTGCTTAGGAAAGCTTAGGCAACCGCAGGAATCACGGTTTGATCCCCGGCACCACACGCTGCACCAGCCCCACTCCCAGGGCAGGCTGAACTGGCCATAATACAAAAAAAAAAAAAAAAACCAAAATAAATAAAAATAAAAATAAAAATAAAATAAGTTTGGGCCCGGTGGGATGGCTCAGTGGTCTAAACCGCCTGCTTGGTAAAGCTTGGGCGGCTTCAGGGACCGCGGTTCGATCCCCGGCACCACATGCTGCGCCAGGCCTGTCCTCGGGGCCGGCTGAGCCGGCCATAAAAATGAGTGAATAAACAAACAAAGGTTCTGAAACAAGAAAAAAAAAATAAAAATAAAATAAAATAAAAATAAGTTCACAGACCAAAAATTAGAGAAAAAAGAGTGGTTATAAGAATAGCCAATATTTTGAACCTAGCCCTTTGAGGTCAGTGAGGACTCAGGACATAACAGAACCTGTGCTATAACATCATATAACTCAGCAGTTCCCCAGATTTTCTGTTCAAGGAGATTATGGTGTTACAGAGGAAAGGGACTGAAGATATATAGTGTTTCTAACAAGAGTCACCTAGAGAGACACGTTTCTGTTGGGCTTTCACAGTGAGCACTTTTAAATTATTTGTTCCTCTTATAATTTCAGGTTCCCTCAGTACCCATGGTTCACCATTTGTGAATACAGATCAAATATTCTTTAAAAACTTGCATTCATACTAATATATGCAAACTTGTTTTCTTTGTCACTTGTTATCACTAAGCAAGATGGTACTATAATTTATACATCATTTACATGCAGTATGTATTCTATTTATCATAGAGATTTCTTAAATATATAAAAGTGTGCATAAACTACATACAAATACTATGCCATTTTATGTAACTTAATTTAATTTAGTTTAATTTAATTTTGAAGAATAAAACGGAAGCAAAAACGAATAGAACAAAATGGTAGAAACAGGGTAACATACAATTGACTAATAATTTCCATCAGTTTTTTTGAAAATATCAGTTAATGTTCAGAATTTCTACCTTGTCTATCTTTATATTTGAATATGCACCATCATTAGTAGCAGTAGCATCTATTAAGCTTTTGTTATGTCTCATGCACTATTCTTTTTTTTTTTTTAGTAGAAAGTATTTATTCAATCTTACTTAAAAACGAAAGTGGATTCTATTATTTATAGTGAACTTTTAAAAAAATGATGTATAGAATGTATCAGGCAATGTGCACAATGTTAAGGGAAATATTAATCCCTTAAGGGATATTTTTATTTATTTAAATTCATTTTAATGAGAAAAAAATTAAAATAGCAATGAAACAGGTTCAAAACAAGTTAGTAGGATGGTTACAATAATTAATACCATACATATTGTCCTCTTCATAGTAGTTATTCAGAGAACAATATGCAGATTTGATATCTTGTCTAAACAATATTAGTATAAACTTTTATTCTCAATGAACTAAGTAGCTGTATATTTATCCTAACTCTCTTGTGTATGTATGTTTATATATATGTATATGTATATGTATATATATACACACACACATATATATATATCTATATCTATATATATATATATATATATATATACATTTTATTTTTTTCTCTTTAAAGTCTCCAATTCTAGGAGAAAATATCATACTATGTCATAAGTAGATTGTAAGTCAAAGATACAGTATGAATATAAAACAAAAAGTGTAATTAAACAATATTCAGAAAACTAATTAAATATTAATTAAAATTAAATTAAATATTTGTTAACAACATTCCAAAATTCAAATCAAATCGTGAGTCCAACTTAGATCATGCACTATTCTTTAAACTCAGGGTTGAGAAGGAGTTGGAGAAAACTAAAATGAACTAGATCTTGTCTGAAAAGAACTTTTTGCTTTCAGTACAAAGATATGGAAAAACAGCATGGCATGCAAGATTATATAGAGAAAAAGGATTTCAAGAGCATGTTGGAGTGTTATTATCTATGGGGCATTCCAGAAGGCCTGGAACATTTACCCAAAGTCGTAAACAAAAAAAGGAGCCATGTTGGTATTCGTTGAGAGAAGAATCTGGGCTGAAATAGAAGTGTCTCATCCCACCCCAACTGTGGAATAGGAAGGGGCAGTGATTGAAGCCCAATCCTATCTCAAGGCTTGAATCACTATGTAGTGTTGCTGACAATATTGTATATGCACACACTTTAGAGAACTTGCAGTTATTCAAGAAAGAAATATCAGTACTGTTGTTTCTCCCTCTCCCACTGTGCAAACGATACACAGTGAAAACAGTGATCAGAGCCAGCACTCCCAAAAGCTTCCTCTTGCTTTTTTATAATCTCTCCCTCCCATTCATTCCTACCCTGTCACTCTCCATGGCACTTGCTACCATGAAATGTAGGTGGAAGAAATATGATTCTTTGTACTTTGCTTACAACTTTTCTACAAATTTGAAACTCAACATAAGTTATTGTGAATTTGTCCATCTACTACATTCATAATCATGTTAAAGTCATTAATAAGTAGACTGAACAAGAAGATATTTGGAGCCCCATGGAAAAAGATCTGGAATAAATGGATAAAGTTTTTTGCAACTGAAGAAACTCAGAACTGCTTCTGAGCAAGGATGGGAATTTATGAGCAGATCAAAAGGAAGAATGAGGTTGATCATTCCGCTTCAGAGAAACAAGAAGAACGAAAGATCGGGATGGAGATGAATGTGGTGAGCCTGACAAATGACAAGTTGACCTGGCTGGCTGTAGTGGAGAAATAGTATTCAGAAGTAGCAGGAGACAGCTGGGAACCTGTAGTAAAGAGGGGCCTCTTCATACCCAGGAGCCAATGCGGTTTTGATTGCTGCTTCAAAAGAAGTTAAAGACCAAGAATTCAAGAAACGAAAAACAGAAAATAGTGATTTTTATTTTTCACTTTATTTAATCTTAAAATAAAATTGCTTTAAGCAGATGTATCAGCAATTCAAATTTTATCATTGACAATGTGAGTTTAAGAGAACTCCTTGTTTTAGGAGATCTTCATTCATTAAATATGTATTACTGACTTATATCATGTTTTGAACATTGCCCAACCCATTCTTATCTAAAATTTTTGCCTTTGCAAAAGAATTTTCTTCTCTTAGATACTATATTTTATTAATTTTTATTTTAGAGAAAGGTCCTAGAACACTGATGGTGGACCTTGAAGAGCTTTCAAGCATACAAATAGCCTGCTGCACCATGAAGGATAAAGATTTCCTACTACCAGTGAAGAATTAGAACCTTAGAAAGCCTGATGTTTTCTAACTTCACAATCGCACCGACAATTCTCCGATATTAGTATAATAGTTATGGACCATTGCCTATAATATTTGCATCCCATGACTTTGATTTATCCTTTAATTCTCATAAAATTTCAAACATCCAGTTCTTTTCTTCTGTGTGAAATCCTTAGGGTGATTTGTATTTTATGCATCGCAAACTTTCTTGAAGCAAATAGACAAAGTTTGGAATCTGTAATTATTATCCTACTTGATTGGACCTGAAAGTAGCGATGACCTTGTTCTAAGTGGGTAAGAAAATATTGTTGATCACTTAAGTATAAAAATTTAGCCTTAAATGATGACCCCAAAGTACCTAGAATCAAAAAACTATTTCAGCATTTTGTCAGATAGCATAAGTATTGGCACTGTGATGGGTTAAGAAAGATCTGCCTACATGTGCCAAGTGGTGGACAGTGAATCTAAGCTGTCACCTTGACTGGATTAGAAGGGGCCTGGAGAGGTGGTTGGATCACAGGAATGCTGTTATCATTGATAAATGTGCTATTAAGAGTAGGGTCTAGTTAGAAAGGTGTCACTGGGATGTACCTTTTGAGCCTGTGTCTCCTGCCTGCACTCTTTCCTTATGCTCTGCTTCCTAGATGTCACGGGGCAAGCGGTTTTCTTCGGCCATGATATCCTGGCTTAGAGGAAGTCAGTTATGGACAAAAATCTCTCAAACCATTAGCCAAAATAAGCCTCTCTACCTGTAACTTGTAGATGTCAGGTATTTTGTACCAGAAGTGGGAAAGTTGACTGATGCAAGTAGCTACATCTAAAAATAATGAACAGTTTAAGGAAAGAAGATCAAGTGTTCTGGATTTTGTGTTTTCCTCTCATGGTATGAGCTAAAGACCTGAGACTATCTATGAATCCTCCAAGAATCTCGTATCTTATGGACTTAATATAGCTAAAAAAAATGAAAGCCTGATCTTTCTTTCCCCCTTTTACCTAACATAAATTTGTGATGCATAATGAATATTTTATTTTGTGGCACTGGAACACATGCACACCACACCTTGATACCTTTTCCTTTCCATTCCTTTTGCTGTCCTCCTGTCTGCCCTCAACCTCAGGTTCTCTTTCCATCACAACAGAGCCTGTCTCCCCTTTTTATTATCAATCTTTCACTTTGCTCTTTATTTGCAATTTGGATTTCTCTCATAGAAAGAGATTTAGTCTTTCTGTCTGAGATTTAGTCTTTTCTGTCTGATTTAATTTACTTAGCAAAAAACCTTAAACATGCATCCATTCTCTGATAAATAAATTTATCCTTCTTTGGCTTAAGTATATACTAAATCTATCTTTTTCTTTATTTGTCCACATGCTGCTGGGCATGTAGGCTTGGAAAGTGCCTAGTTCTGATGAATTCACTACTTCATCAGCTCTTCCTTCATAGGAAATGTAGGTCACTGGTTGGGCAAGAGTGTACCTTTAAGATCAAGACAGGGACAATGGGCATATTTAAAGCCTGTGGCCTGTGAATCTCCAAATTTCCACAAGCTTCTTTGCCATCAGCAGTTTCCATTCACAGATGCAGTGAGTGCTGTCTGCTGAAAAAGCTCAGAAGGCTTTTACCTGTGGGTATCACCTACAAACGGGTGCTAGTTCTCTTCATATCCACCTCCATGCCATTAGAATCACAGTAGAGTCAGTTTCCAATATGCTCCTGAAGAGCTACTAGCAATTCACACTTCCAGAAATGAGAAATATAAAAGGGAATGAATTGTAAGAGTACCGATGAGGAAGATGCTTATTAGCATGTGATGAATTTATTTATACTTACAGGGTTTATTTTGCTTATCAGAGGTGCTGATTCAGTATGCTAGCTTGAGCATCTGAGGCTGCTACTGAAAAGCAGTTCTATAGATTAACAGAAATCTTCGTGGTGGCCTTCACTAAGTTATAGTGGAGTGGTGGACTTTCTAGCATAACAGAGGTTGTAGTAGCCACTGTGTTTTAGAAAAGCATTTCCAGTCCTCATATGGGAATGTCATAGAACTATTCTTTCTGTCTCCCTTGTAGTGGGATTGTGTAACTAGTTCTGTTCTACAAGTTGTAAGAGAACACAGCATATAAAACATACAGGCCAAGATCCAAATACTGGTGTTGCCCTTCAGAACACCTCTGTGCTGCTGTAACACGATGTTCAGGATGGTGACTGTTTCATTAGGTTGATTCATTGAGTGACTTCAGGAGAGGAATCACTATGCTTCCTTGGTAAAAATAAGCAGTGAAATATGAACCCTTACTAATTTAAGGAATGGAGGTTATAGGATGATAATTGTAGAATAATCTAATTCATCTTGATTTATACTCAGAGGAAGTGAAACATTGGTAGTCTATCATGCACTCTCCATAAATCCAGCACAACCCTCTGTGTACCAAGAAATTCCAAGTATTCCAAAAATACTTCTTCACCAAAGCACTGAGAAATATATTGGTGAGAGGCTGGTAAGGTCAATTGTAACTTCCTTCTGAGAACTGGAGATAATAACCTGGCATGATTGGATTGGGCTGCCTCATTTCAGTGGGGGCAATGAAGTCCCACAGAAACAGAGCTTTGTGGCACCTCCTAAGCCCTGAGTATAAAATTAATATCAACACTGTAATGAGAAACAGGATCAAAGAGTGACTTGAAATGATTCCACTCTGGAGAATCAATCTCCAGACTGATTAAGAGACTGTGTAGAACTCACACACATCCACATGAGCAACCTACTTATTCTTACTTGACATATATACCTCCAAATAAAATTCTAAATGTAGAGAACAGAGACCTGACATAGGTCATAGTCATGAAGAATAATCAGTTTTTATCCAGTTTTCTGAGCTGAATGTTCTGAGACTCAGCGTCCTTAAATGTTCCAAGAGTGTGGTTAACGAAATAATAGCACTATAGTACTAGTGCAAGTTCCCATCAAATATCCCTCCTAAGTCTCCTATTTTGCCCTTAGTCATTCCCAAAGGGATCCACGACTATTTGCATAGTTGTTACATAGTAAGATATAAACAGAATATTAGAAGAAGAGGAGACTTACTTGAGTCTCTGGGACAGTAAAGTGGCATTGTGGTTCACCTCTCAGAGTTGGGACTTACAGGGGCCAGACAATCAATCCCACTTTAACTATAAGCATTTTTCTAGGATGGTTGTGGGGAGAATGCATTGAGGAGAAGTGTAGTAAAAGGGCAACCTGGACCCACTGAGGACTATAGCATAGGACAGGTGAATCTCCTCAGTATACCACTATTTCAGAAACACCACTCATTTTTTTTTGGCTTGTCCCACCCTCTTCTCTTCTAAATCCAATGTCCTAGGACATCCTGATATCAATTCTGTCTACCTTCTACCCTAGCTGTGAAACCTCTTAGAGAGTTATGGTTGCAAGATAGGCAGATGTAGAAAGAAATGTCCTCAAGGGAGATGTTAGAAATGTCACTTCAGCAATGTCCAAATGCACATGCACCTACAGCATATTTAATGGGGGGCCCATGATGGTGGCCTTAGAACTTTCTAGTCACTAAGAAGGAGCATCTTAAGGCAGAATGAATGATGAGCTCCTTTTTTTTTTTTTTTTGTCTTTTTGAGACAGGGTCTCGTTATGCAGTTGAGGCTGGCCCTGACCTCACTTTTGTAGCCCAGGCTGGTCTCGAACTCACACCAATCCTCCTGCCTCAGCCTCCCGAGTGCTGGGATTACAGGCGTGAGCCACCACACCTGGCGATGAGCTCCTTCTGTTCCAATATCCCTCACTTATGAGCTTAAAATCTCTTTCCAATATATAAGATTTTAGATTATTAATTTTTTGTATTGTAATGGAAACTTCCAGCATCTCTGGAAAGTAAAGAAATTTCTTAATCATATATGTGCACACACAAACACAGCTACACACAGTATCTATTATAAATCAAAAGCAGCAATGGTCAATTATTAATTGTATTTATAGCTCTTTTCATATTCTTTAAATGATCTAATTTCTCACCTAAGTGAAAACATAAATATGTAATTGATTTCAATTTTTATGTAGACTACTAGATATTGTAAGATTTTAGGTTTGGTTCTTCTCTTAATTTAAAAATTCTGGATGATCCTCTTGCTATCTTGAAACTCTTTGATCACCTTAAAATGAGATGAACCATTCATCGTGTACTTCTTAAAGTTTCATGAAGCTTAAATAGGAAAACACATTTGAATTTTGTACTCTGGTTCCCATTCTATGACAAACAAACAAACAAACAGACAAACAAAACTCCTGAAGAGCACTGGAGTCAATTCATCAATTCATTTTTAACTTAATGTAATTTATTTAATTAATTATTATTTTTATTTTTTCTGTGGAACCACCAGGGATCAGACTCAGGACCTTGCACTTGCCAGACAGGCACTTATAACCCTGAGCTATCTCCCTGGCCTCTTGATTCATTTTGAGATCTCCCAGTAAAAATATTATTCAGCGTACAAGCTAGCTATTGCAAGATAGCCATTTAGTTGTTAAGAGTTAACGTTAAGTTGAGCAACAAGATTATCAGAATACTACATAGGATTTTAATGAAGTAGGACGAGGCCCCATTCACTGTTTTGGTTACAGCGTGTTGAGCTGGAGCAAGGTAATTGCCAAAGCGCCTCAGTGGTTCCAATGCAGAGACTCTTTACACTGCGTGTCAAAAGTAGGCTCTCGGTCAAGTAGTATTTTACACACCCTCAGTAGTTTTAGCTCTGCCTGAGTTTTTGCCTGACAACATACTTGCCTTCCTATCCAATCACAAAACTGTGCAACAATGAGCAACTTCAGGCAAAGTCAGCATTCCCGCAGTGCCTCTTTTCAGAATGTGCTTAGACAGTGCAGAACAAAAAGTGGGAAGCCAAGCATTTGGACATGTAAATTGTGATAAGGGTACTCAGCTTGAAAATAGGAAACTAGACTCACAAATACATATGGCCTTGTACTAAAGCAAGACATTTGTCTCTCTTCAATTATGTTCTGTTCACTTCTTCCAACAGGAGTAAATTTTTATCTGATCCAATTAGAAAGCATTTAATTCTTTCCACTGAAATGTGTTTACCAGTTAAAATACATCAGAAGCATAGGCGTTATCCACTGCATGAGTTCATAAGCCTTCTGCAAGACATATGCAGTGCTGGGAGTGTACGCAGACTAATTTGCTCACTCGCTCCATTTGCTCCACTAAATTTATCTTAGCAAATTTGTGACTTTTGATGCTTCTTTTCCAAATGAGTTAATTTCTTTTGTATTTTTAAAAACAGGTCCTAATTTTATAGTCATAAAATTCTATAAAAGGAATTTGACTTTCAGGTTCTTCGTGACAGATACCTTATCAGGAAGCTACCATATTAAGGGTCATTGGGGAACACTAGTCTTACATTTCGACAGAAGTTAAGGAAGCAGTTGCTCTGATCCATTCACAAAATTTCTAAATTCTTTGGTGTGGTGTTCTTAAAGTTTTCTTGAATGTAGAAATGCTGTTTACCTTTGTCAAAATAGGTACGTGCTTGTGTGTGTGTTCATGTGTGTGTATTTGTGTGCATGCTTGTGTAATGTGGAAGGTGAGGATGAGAATACAAGTCCTCACAAATGCTTTTCAGTGTCACAAAAGATGACAGACAAGTTCTTCACTTGTCACCCTGCTTTTTGTGAGTGAGCCCCTGCCTTCATGTGACTGTTTTCTGATTTTCCAGTCTGCATCAGGGCATTTCAGCTTTTCTAGTTAGGTCATTTCTAGAGATCCTCAGATATCTTCTATTGTGAAAAGCTACAGTTTAGTTTTGTATTATTACTGTGCTTCTTGGTCTCATTTACATAGGTATAAATAATAAAAGGTGTTCTCAAGAGATCGGTATAAAAATACACAAAGAGCATTCTTTCTCTTAACTTGCTCATATCTATGTGTGACACTTGTATAAGGTAATGGTACATTTTTCAAAAATTGGAAAGATCTTTCTTTAACCTCATTTATTTTGGGAGTATAAATTAATTGAATTTCACTAAGGACTGAATGAGAACTACTAATACTGGTCAGGATATTAGGAAAACTTCTTAATTTTAACATCCATCTTGAGATAATTATAAATCCCAAGTTTTAGAAAAAACTATATAATTTGATACATTGGCCTCATATTTGAAAGGAAAGAGGATATCACAATGACATTAGTCATGACTTGTTAATGCATATAAATTTTATCAAAACTTTATAATTTTAGAAGTCAGTCCTTTAGTAGTATTTAGTTATGTAAAAGATAAAATATGCCTGTAACTAATATTTATAATCAATCTCTTCCCTCCTATTAAAATACTCTGTATTTTTCTTAGAATATTATGGATCATGGTTCCTGAGCAGTTGTGTAAAATATGGTAGAAAATTCAAATTTGTAACTGCTTTAGTTCTTCTTTTTTTTTGAACTGCTTTAGATTTTGTATGTGCACTCCACTTAGTACTTTAATCTTATTTTACATAAGATTGTTAAAGGAGCATATAACACTCCCAAGAATATTCATAATCCAAATACTTCAACTTACTATATTTTTTCTAGTATATTGTTGATATTTTTCACTTTTACTAAGAACTTTCAAAAACATTTCATCTCTTTATTTTAGGCAATAACACCCAGCCATACAAATACAAGTCTGATCTTGAATAGAGCAAAGTGATTTATATATTTGAATGAATACAGTGCCTAAAAAGTTATTCTGAACATGCTCCTTGATGTGTGTTCTAGTTTTATATGTAAATAAAATGTTTGTTCATAAAAATAATAAATGTGTTGTAATATCAAATACACAGTGATCACTCTTATAACAGTGCTGACATAAACAACTTAAAATAGTCAAATAGGATTTTTTCCTTTTATAAAGGAGCCATTTTTTTTAAAAAAAATGTATTTAGTATAGGGTCTAAAGTGTTTCACTATATAGATTGGGTCCGTAGTGATCCTCCTGTTTTCAGCCTCCCAGGTGCTGGGATTACAGACACGTGCCATCACTCTCAGTCTCGGTCACCCTATCATCTGCTACCTACAGGTAGGAACAGCATGGTATGCCAGGGATAGAAACTGGCCAATGTGCTTTGCCTAAGTAGATGCTTTCAAAGGAGCCATTTTAGCGATTATATCTTTGTGTAAAAAATAAATATGTATGATGATTTAAATATTTTTTTTAAAAATTGACTAGCTACAGATAATATATTTTACTAAATAAATCTTGGATAAATCAGTACTGTGTATTGGAATTTGTAATAGCTTAACAATAATGATAAGTATATTTCCTATAGACTTAAACAATTTTTATTTTGGGATAATTAACTTATATAAACTTAGTGCTTTAATATGTCTGAATAGTGTGTACATATAACTGCAGTCAGTGCTTTACAGCCATATATTGCCTGGTGTGGCGGCCTAGGCCTGTAATCCCAGTACTCTGGAAGCTGAATAAGAAGAATTGCCACAATTTCAAGGCCAGCCTGGGCTACACAGTGAGTTCTAGGTCAGCCTGAACTATAAAGCTACAAAGTGAGACCCTGTCTCAAAAAATAAATTAAAACTAAGGCTATGAATGTTCATGGAAACATCCTTTGTAATAAGGAGCATGATTTTTATGTGCCTTTCACTGAATTGTGGCAAAGAAGAGCAAAATCACTTTCTCCATATTGTCAGCATGGGCAGCAGTGGGTCTGAATAGGTTGAGGTCAAATGTCAATGATAAGAATCGACAGGGAACTTAATGAAGAGAGGAGGCCAGCATCTGAGGGACTGGCAGTAAGGCACTGACCATCCCACACACCAAAATTACTTGCACAGACCCAGCAAATATTGTGTATATATTTCAGCAGTAGGTGACTATAAAGATGTTTATGCTTTTGTTTGTGTATGTCATGTGTGAAAAATACGAACATTGAAATTTAAGCCTTTGTGTGTAAGTTCCTACTGGAAAACAGCAGAGCACATCTGGAACCAAAACAGTGTGCAACACACGGAAGCCATTAAAAGAGGGTAGCACAGGCAGGGACAGTGTGCTTTCTTTCTAAGTCAGATGCTTCCTGAAATCCCAGAGGTTCCTGGGACCACCTGCTGGGTTTAATAAAATGTGAACATCAACGTCTGTGGTGGCGTGGGACAAAGGTCACCTTAAGTCCTGACTTATTTTCCATATGCACAACATGTTAAAAAATAAACTAGAAAGGAGAAAAAAACCCTTAAGTTATTCCAAACAAACCAAAACCCAGTAAGACCTAAAAAACAGGCAATGGTACTGGCTCTGTAGGTGCACACACAGGACTTGCCTGTGTCTGTCATTGTGAGGATGTCCATGGCTGCACCAGTCACATACCTCTAGAGGGCTCTTCACTCTGCCAGAGAAAATTCACACTGCTGAGCCTGTTTTGTCAGTTCCCAACAAGCCTCTTATGAACAAACCAACTTATTAATTAGCTAAGAAGACTCAAGGCACACAATCTCCCATCTCTTGCATCTACCCAAGCTTTCTGACATTCTAATGAACTCAGCAAAATGGTGAGAACAAGCCAGTTGGATGTCCACTGCTATAAATCCAGCACTATGGAGGACAAGACAGGAGGATCAGAAAATTCAAGCGCACCCTGGACAATGCAGCTATGTGTTGAGACCCTGTTTCAAAGTCAATAATAAAGTGTCAGGGACGCAGCTCAGTGCCAAGGTGCTGGATCCAGTGCCCAGAGTCCCTGTTCTGCTCAGTTTTCAAAGGATTCTCAGTTGCTGGATGCTGAACTTTCCTTGCCCAGGACCTGGTCAGGGATTGTGTGCACATGCTTCCACTAAGCAGACTGAAGCCAGTCAGCCCCGGTCCCTGCAAGTGGCTGCTGCACTGTGAAAATCTTTGCTATGTTGCTGGTTTCTTATGAGCCCTAAGCGTGTATTTTCTTCAGGGTGCTTCTCTTTCTATATTCTGAGGTAATACAAATTTGTAGGACAAAAGTAATATCATTTTGAGTACACGCTCAAATACTTTTATACACCAACAAATTGTTCCTCTTCGTCTGCATGAGGCAGTTTGCCAAAGATTTGGGTTATGTTAGCTCAACACTAATTTTCTATATGTCTCAAGTTTATTATTCTAGTTTCATCTTTTAGATGGAAATATATACCTATTTCTTAAATTTAATTGAAATAATGCATATAAATATCTGTTAGTGATATGGAAAGATACTGATACTACATATACCAAGTATTATAATATTATCCTGTGAAAAACATCATATTTAAAGTAATACAAAAAATAAAGTAATACAATCATTTGTTAATGAATGTATCATAACTCAGTTGCAGAAGAAGGTTCCATGAAACATTGTGTTCTTTCTTGTTGTCGTCATACTTTGAGACAGGGGCTCACTATGGAGTCCAATCTGCCTCAGACTTTTAATCTCCTCCCTCAGCACCCACAGTGCTATCCTTCAATAGTGCTTATGTTCTAGCTCTCAGATATTTGCTGACTCTCCCAAAGAGAAGACTTTTCCTGAGCCACTGTCTCAGTTACTCTTCTCTTGTTGCTGGGACAAATACCCAACACCCAAAATAAAGGAAGGAAAGGTTTGTTTATCTCACAGTTACTGGAGGTTTCAGTCTACACTCGGTTTGCTCCAAGGCCGAGTGGCTCATGGCAGCAAAATGCAGCAAAACAGCGAGAGCAAAAAGTGGGGTGGCAGTAACAACAGCCACTCTGTCTCCCTTATGTTGCATTCAGGCTATCTGCCCCAGGGCAGGGGCAGCACTCACACCCACTAGCCTCAGCAACATTTATACCCCTAATCCCAGCAGCACTTGCACCCATAATCCCAGTGGATTATGAGTTAATCACCAACTCTAGAAGTCTTTCCCATGACTGCATGAGGCTTTGCAGAGACAACTACACGCAAACTGTCCAATGACATGCAATTTGAGCACTAATTTCTTTGGCCATAACAATGGACCAAAGTCATGTACGTCACTTGGAGCAGAGACTTTAAGAGCCAATATGGGGGGCCCGGCAGGATGGCTCAGTGGTCTAAAGCGTCTGCTTTGGAAAGCTTAGGCGGCTGCAGGAACCCCGGTTCGATCCCTGTCACCACATGCTGCACCAGCCCTGCCCTCAGGGCAGGCTGAGCCGGCCATAAAAATAAATAAATAAATAAACAAACAAAAAGTTAAAAAAAAAAAAAAAAGAGCCAATATGTGCCACATCATTTCTTTTTCTGATGTCATTACAGTCACAAAAGAAATGGAGACAGAGGCTGCTGCATCAGTCTGGTGTCTGACATGTAGGTAGCAAGCAAAAAAATAATGTCTGTAACAAATTTCATGAGAAAGAAATCTCTTTTTTAGTATCTAGGACTTTGAGATAATTTATTGTTACACCAGAACCTGCATTCAAAAATATTTAAATTGTACAAATTAATGTCAACATTTCCTCACTCCCATCTCCTCACAAGGGATTATTTTACTTAGAGCCCAGTGAAAAAGTCATTCCCAAAATAAACAGAGAAGGTTCTCCAGTTTGGTATGAGTCTTTTCCAGTGGAAGGAACAGTTTTTTCCAGAGAACAAATTCTAGGTTTGGCAGTAGACTGAAAGCATTTTGTGGGCTCCTGGAGCTTTACTTTCAAGTGAATTGAAATTGTGGTACTGATCCTTCACAACTTTGCATAGCCAGCAATTACTACTAGTGTTTCTCAGATGGTCCCTTTCCAAAAACAACTTATGAATATAAAAATCAAAAGCTAAAGTTTCATTGTTCTCTACTTGGAATAAATCCCAGACAACTGCATTGAATTTATTCATAATAGATGAAAAGAAGGAGCTTAAGAAAATCTCAGTGGGAGCAGGAATAGAAGGTAGGAAATTGGTGATAATGAGAATGAAGCTCCACAGAAGCATCAGGAAAAGAGGGGAGGCCAGGTTAAGGCCTTTTTAATTAGACATTTTATGCCTTTGAAAGTTGGACTTGTTTATGTATAGTATTACATGTGTTTGACTATTAAATGTCTATTTGAGGTCCAAAATGTTAATTTCAAGAATGTCAGCTACAGGGCTGTTATGGAAAGCCATTGTGCTTCTCTGCTTAGAGCCCGGATATTAGCAACATTTAGGGAAGGCTCCCTTGGTGCAGGCTATTGGAAGTGCTGACATGGTCACAGAGTTTTCAGGAAAAGTGAGAGACCATGTTTTCAGTGCACCATGCACACTTGCTAGTTTAATATTTTCTTCTGGATCGATCACAATGAGCATTTTAGCTGTGAAAGCAATCATCTTCCAGTTTACTGTTTGTCGAACTGGACACTCACATTAAGTTTAGGAATAAGCCAATGGTGCCAGTAATAAAGGCTTAAAAATCAGAGCTCTTAAAACTTTCAAGTTTTATTTTGGTAGATAAGTAGTAAATGCTTACTTTTTTATTTTATTTGTTTATTAGGAGAGATTGAGCATCTTGTGTAGAGGCACTATTCCAGATTAAAGGAATGAGTCCATGAGCTATCTGTGTAGATTAAAACCCCTGTCTTGGCAGAACATACTTTTTCAAACACATTTTGCACGAGTTTATGCTTCAAGTGAGTAGACTTGTGTAATTCCTCTTTGTAGCATGGACATTGAAATTAAGTGCACCAGCCAATGCTAACACCCTTCACTGCAACAGGATTAAATGTGCGCACTATAATACCTATATATGTGAGTTACATGAATGAGTTCAATCTTCCTTATATGATGGTGGAGAGGCCTCTTCTTGTCACTTCAAGGCACTTCAGTTCTTTGTCATTGGTGGTCAGCCCCATGAGGCATAGACATTTAGACAGAGTCGGCATTTTTCTTGCCCTGGTTTCAAGGCCAGATTTTTGTATGGGCCAGGCTGACCCTAACTTCTGACTGGGAAATCGTACTCACCCCATACTGGTTCTAAGCAGTCTGATGCACTCTGATTCACTCTACTCTCAGGGAAACAGACTGTTTTCAGAGTCTGCTGTTGAGGAGTCTACAGCTGGTAAAACTTGTGTTCTTTCTCCTAGGTTAATGTACTGCACAAAAGTCACACTGGGGGAGTTGGCTATATCACCCAACTAATGGTATATCCCTCTGAGACACTCAGAGTATTGTTTGACGTTTTAAGCCTGAGCATCATTCTGTCTCTCTGAATGTTCTGTGGGACTTCGGAGATGGGGCCTCTGGCTTCCTGGGATTTCAGGATCTGAACAATGGTGTGGATGTGTATATGTGTGCCTGAGTTGCAACTTCTTGCCGTATCCAATGGGGACTTACTATGTAGGTCAGAGGGAATTCTTTTTCCTATTATGTGGAAACATTCCCAAAGTCATATTTGCATCATTCTTCCTTTGTGGTTTAGAGTAGAACCCTTGAGCTCTTTCATTGGTAAACTGTGCTCGCTTGCTGCTATTTAAAAGATCTTTGTTGTTATTAATATTCATTATATATTGTATATATGTATATATATATAAACTGTAGAACATTGTGTTGCTTTTATAAAAAGACTAGAACCTTTCCAATTTTAGTATATGTGCTGCCGAAGCAAGCACAAGACTAGAACCTTATACTTACCATTTCTGAAGCGAACCTCTAGTGTTAACATTTGGAGTCAAAATCTGAAGCTTATCATCTTGGCTTTTGTTGTCCTCTGCCCTGCTCTGAAGCTCAGGGTACCTTTGCAGTGGGTGAAAGGCTGGAGGGTGGCAGGAGCTATCAGGCTTAAAATGTCCCCATGTAACATACTAAAACATTGTCTTTTTTCATGACAGTTTCCTACACAAGAAACTAAAAGTCAACCTTCACCAACACTATGAGTCAGAAAACTAATTCAGTTCCTAGAAAATCAGCTGCTCAATACATATGAAGAGAGATTGTGCTGAAGCTATTAGTACTGCAGAATAAAGCTAGCATATTTTACACACATACAATTGCAAATAAATAACACATTACTGGCCAGTGACCAAACACATGAGTGAATTTTGTGTTTTCAAAGAGATGGAAAGCAGTTTCAGTCTGGACAGCATATGAATGTTTTGACAATAGATGCATCAACAAGTTGAAAAAAAAAAGTCAGACCCTAGACTATCTAGCTCTAGTCTTAATAGTACTGTCCTTTAACCTTGTATGCAGATAAAATAACTATAATATTGTGAAGAAAAAACCAAAGCACAGTTCAACAATTTCATCTCCTATGTGAAAAACTTTACTCTTACTGAGAGCTTTAGAAATGTACCTAAATTTCACATGGCAGTTTAAAGCTGCCCCAAAGAAGCTATCTTTCATCCCCAATATTTCCTTCACTTTGGTTCTTTCGGAAATCTTTTTGCTCTCTGTAATAATGTAAGTGACATGGCTTAGATTTCTGATTTGTCTTGCCTCTGTCCGGACTTAGCTTTCCTGCACCACGGCCATCACATATATTCTGTGTGTTGATCTCATTATTGTATTTGAACTTAGCATGTGCCCTAGAAACATTTTGAAGATATTGTAACACTAAAACAGTTTAAATTGATTTATTTCCATTTTCAGCTGAAAACTCACTTTGAATTATTTTATAATCATTCAGATACCTTAATTTAGAATGAGAACTGGGGACTGGGGAGGTAGCTGGTTGGGGGACCTAAAATGGGGCATGGTGGTGCATGCCTATAATTCCCAGAACTGAGGAGTCTGAGATGGGAGGATAACTATGGGTCCATCACTATGGGTCCACAGAGTAGTGAGACTCTGTGCCAAATGCATGCATGTGTACATACATACATACTTGTATACATCAATGAATGATTAAAATTAATTAAAAGTAGAATGAGAAATGGGAATATAATTAAGGCTAGAACTTTTAAAATAAACTATCCTCTCTTCCAAAAGAGTTCTTTAGGTCTCCTAGTTAAACATAGAGAATATTTTCTGAGAAATGTGTACATTCAGAATATGTAATAGCATCTGACACTATTTAACCACACAGGTCAGAGTAAACCTTCATGTTTATAGGGCAATATTAAAGATTTTTATCTCCATTACTTAAAGCAGAAGCCACCTTAATAACTTGATTTCAGTTTGAAATCAACTGAGCTAGTAGTTGTTCTTCTCATAACTAGTGTTTGAATAGGCACATCTTAACTACTTTGTGACCAGTTTTAATGATCTACAAATTTGCATGTACATGAACATGTGACATATTTTACATGCATGTGGCATATTTTATCTAGCCAATATTGAGAGAGACTTTAAAACATCTAAGACTAAAACCTGTAAACTTCACATAGCCTCATTTACTAAAGAGACTAAAGAAGATGAGAAATATTCTCAGTGTCTTGTGTTTTCACTGTCATGTTTCACTTCCACAATGTCTTTCTCTACATTATGCTTTCTTCCCTCCTTTCTCATTCACCTCACTACCACTAACTCCCTCTGAAGTTTTTGAGGAGTAGGTCATAAGGAAAAAGGATGACATAAAAAGTGAGAGAACTGATAGCCTGCCATAGGACACCACAAAAGACAGTTTTAGCCTCCTAAATTTTCAAAGAAATGGAAACTCATGCTTTGGCAAAATATTGGACAGGCAGTTGGTGCATGCTGAATGATAGACTTTCTTTTGGATCTTAAATATATTTATTTAACTCCAGGCTCAGATGCTGTGCAAATTAGTAGGTACAATGAGTAGTGTGTGATTTGGGGCAAACTTTTCCCTTTCCATTTTGAGGGCATAAAAGAGGATGTGAGGGCAGAAAAAATATTATTTTTTTGCTTACATGCAAGCCTGTGGCAAAGATGGGTTGAAAATTTTCAAAGGAATTTCTTCTAGATTTCTTTAAGCATCAAGCAAAACCCATGCACTACCATAGTACAGAACAACAGAACCTAAGGATGACATTAATTTCTTATTTATTAAACACTGGATGATATATTTTTAATATAGTAAAACTGAACTTTACTAATTCCTTAAACCAATACTAGCAGACATCTAAAACACATTACTTTGAGGAACAAATTACAGTAAATATACATCTTATAGATCTAAAATTAGATCTATAAGAAAGATCTAATTTATGTCTGTGAGCTGCTGCCAAGACATGAGTAATGGGAAGAAATCAATGAGACACGGAAATCTACATTAACTTCGCACCCTTATCTACTGGTATAATGGGCCTTGCTAATTGTTTTGTAGTTTCTTTTTTCTTGTTGTTATTTTTATTGCTTCCTTGCACTTTCCAGGCAAGCACTTGGACCACTGGGCCATGTCCTTGGCCAGCCTTGCTAATTCTAAGCCCGTTTTACTTACCTTGGTTCCGTTTGTTTTATGGCTGCTCTACCTTCACACTTTGATTAGAATAGCAGGTCTACAGGATGGATTCTGTCATGACAACAGCAAAAGCATAAAGGACAATCCTACACATGCTGTCATATTTCCCAATTCTGGCAATATCATATATGCAACATAGGAAAGTATATTTTGCCCATCACAGAGCTATACCAAGGATATGATAGTGTATTTCTATTACAAAGAACTGGTAAAAATGATATATGAATTAATTTTAATTTAGAATATATGATTTTTTAATTTAATCCTGATAGTCTTTTTAGACAGTAGTTTATTTCATATTTAATATTTTATAAATATTTATCTTGTATTACTTTCATGTATAAAAAATGCAATTATAACATGAGCCATGACAGTAGCTATCAAATGTCAAAGGAAGTATGAACTCTTTCTTGGAAAAACTGAGACTTAGAAAGTTTCAGTGAAACTTGACAAAATGCATTTGGCTTTATTTTTCTTTATTATTGAGAAAGACACTGTTAAAACAATTTATTTGAATGACTTTGGTTTAATTGTTACACAAATGACTATGCAAACCACTAATCAACAGAACCTTTGCTCAACATATAATAAAATTATATTTAATATAATCAAATTACATTGTATTGGTCTAACAAATGATTCATGTATCATAACCTTCATTGATTTGTAGTTTTCACATATTGTAACACAATTTTTAAAGCATTTATTTTTTTGCTTGCAATCTCAGCTTCAGATTTTCCCCAGTTTCTGCTCTTCTTTCTTGTGATGTAATCCTCAGTTCATAAATGAACAAACAGGGGCTTAAAGTGTTAAAAATTGCTTGGAGTAATACAAGTACTGAGCCTGTAAAATATATGTCAAAGATTTTCAATTTTTGAACTTTATCTTCTGCTCTTGGGCTTGAATATTATTTATCCACGTGGTTATTGGAGTTCATATCTGGAATGGTTGTCAACAGAATATTTGGAAGGACTAATAACATTTTTTAGTTTCATGCTCTATAATTGATTCTCAGAAGACTTGGGGTCAAAATGGAGACCCCCTAGTTTTTAATATTTATTTTATGCTATCAATTTATTTTATATTGTTCCTCAGCAATTTGTAGATATGAACCATGTGTACACAAAGGCAACACATAAACATTAGACTAGAAATATATTTGTTTCATTTTTACTTTTCAGTTTTATATATGTGTTACTTGCATATACTTTTTTGGATCTGACATTAAAACATAGACATATTTCCTGGTCAAGGAGATTATGGGACCTCAGAGGAAAGGGATAAAGGAACTATAGTGCATCTAAGGAAACCCAGAGAAAAACATTCTCTCAGGCTTTCACAGAAAGCAAACTGGCCAAGCAATGGCCGTGACTCGTCCCGAAGGCTGACACTAACAACAGTTCTACAAAGTACTGTCTATGGTCCCAAACTTAATCCTGAGGGGATTTGACCCTGGAAGATACAAAAAAATGAATGTTTTGTTATACGGGTCTTGCTTTGACTTGCCCTTGATCACCCACCGAGAAAAAAAAAAAAAGCTTAATTACAATGCATGAAACGCAGAGCTAGATTGGTGAGATGAGCTTTAGGAGGCTTAGATTCAATAGCCTCCAACATTACAGTCTTCACTGGTGGCCCATTGCAATTGCAGAACATTTGACTGTGTATGCATCTTCTTTCTCTTAGTCCAAAGAGAAGAATTTTCTTTTCCTTTCTTCTTAGCAACATCAATAGGGAGGTGGGTCATGCCCACACACTGTACTCTAGAACGATTGTGAGGACAATATGCCATATGTCAACTTTTAAAAAAAGAAAGGGGAAAAGAAAAAAAAAAGTAATGTTGATTGAATGTGTTAATGTTTAATTGTTTGATCAATCTTATATGCCTATATCTATTAATCTAAACTGATGTGATGATGAAAATATGTAATATAACCATTGTTAAATTTAAACAAAAATTAAATTAAATTAAATTAAATTAAATTAAATTAAATTAAAAATATAAATAAAACATAGACATGAGGGGCCAGGGAGATAGCTCAGTAGAATAAGTACTTGCCTGGTGAGCTCAGGATCCTGAGCTCAATCCCTGGTACCACAAAAGAAGAAAGAAAGAAAGAAAGAAAGAAAGAAAGAAAGAAAGAAAGAAAGAAAGAAAGAAGGAAAGAAAGAAAGAAAGAAAGAAATAGAAAGAAAGAGAGAAAGAAAGAAAGAAAGAAGAAAGAAAAGAAAACACAGGCATGAAAGGCAAAAGTAAACAAATGAAATTATATCACAATGAAAGGAAATATTTGCAAACCATGTAGCTGATAAGGAGTTAACTGTTAAAATATGTAAGAGAACCATACAACTGATAAGAAAAATAAAACCTAACTGATTTAAAGTGGCCTGATGACCTGAGTAGATATTCTTACAGAGAAGAAGACATCCAATGGCTAACAAGTAAATATGAGCAGGCACTCAACCTCAGCAGTCACCTGGGATATGAAAACAAACAAACAAGCCAAAAAAAAAAAAAAAAAAAAAAAAAAAAAAAAAAAAAAAAAAAAAAAAAAAAAAAAAAAAAAAAAAAAAAAAAAAAAAAAAAAAAAAAAAAAAAAAAAAAAAAAAAAAAAAAAAAAAAAAAAAAACAAACTAGCACACACTGCTAAGCATGTGGAAAGAAAGAGATGGGATGTACTATAGGTGTGAATTCAAATTCAAATCTCCATAATGTGTTAACATTATGGAAAATGGTACAGAGGTTCCGATTACAACTGAAAATAGAGCTACCATATGCCTGAGCAACACTTTTGCTGGTATATATATATACAGCTGAAATGAAATTATCACCTCACACAGGTATCTGCAGCCCCCTGTTCATTGTAGCTCTCTTCATAACAGCCAAGATGCAGGCACAAACTAGGAGTCTGCCACAAGATCAAGGATAAAGCATTTTAGAAGACAAGCTTAGGCAAGCAAAATTTTGTGATTCCAGAACCCTGGAAAGTTGTGGCAGGTGGATTGCAAATACAAGTCTAGCCTGGGAGCTTGATGACTTAACAGGATTGTTTACAAATAAAAGGAAAAAAAAAAAGCTAAGGATGTAGCTCAGTGTAAAGCCCTTGGGTTCCCAGTGCCACAAAGAAGAGCAGTTAGGAATGAGGAGGGGAAGAAGAAAATCTTACTACTTATGACAATATGGATAAACCTCAAGGACATTGTGCTATATGAAAAGAACTGTATATAGAAAAACACCACACTCCCTTACTCATACATGAAAACTAATAAGTCAAACTCATGGGAAGGAAGGATATAGAATAATGGTTTCTAGGAGCTGAGCAGGTCAGAAAATGTAAGACTGGTAAAAATGTGCAATTTCAGTGATCACATGAATAGTGACTGGGATCCTATTACTTCCAATGATACTTTCAGTAATAATATAGCATTGATTTGAAATTAGCTAAAATATATTAAGTAGTCGTGTGTGTGTGTGTGTGTGTGTGTGTTGAACTCAGAACCTTGCACTTGCCAGTCTATTAAGTAGTCTTAACACCCAAAGTAACTGATATGTTAATGAGTTTGGCAGGAAAATAATTTGACAATGTATTAATATATCAAATCAAATTATCACACTGCACAACTTAATTACATGATTTTTATTTGCAAATCATACTTCAGTAAAGTTCTAAAGAAAGAGAAATATTTGGGAGCATTGTATAAAGTTTTGGAAGTCAAATACAAGAAAAATATATATTGCATATACCAGTCAGCTTTTTTTGCCCAAAAGAATAAAAGAAAATCAACAGGGACCACTGCCTGGGACCTCTTCCTCTCCCTCTCTTATAGAGGAACTTTCTTTCCCCCAATAAATATATTCTGCTCATGAAATAAAAAAAAATTAACAGACATTTATCCTGTTACTGTTGTAGTTACTTTTAAAAAAGGAGTGAAAGTGCAGCAAGTTCTAACCTACATATTACACACAATATTGAGACTTTTTTTTTAAAAAAATGGTGGTGTTGAGGATGTAGCTCTGTGGCAGAAATGCATGCTTGGCAAGCACAAGGTCCTGAGCTTGATTCCCAGTATCAGGGGGAAAAAAAATTGATAAAATCAAACCAGATTGCTAACTAGGTTCCAGTCAGCTACAAAAGATAGTAGAAGTAATGTAATAAAAATATTTTAAAGCAAAAAAAAAAAGTTACAAAGTTTGTAGAGATAAGAAACTAGGATCTTAAAGAAGCAAAGAACAATAAACAAAGTTTAGGGTGGGTTGTAATCTGTTACTTAGGGATTCTAGAAAATTGAGATTTAAGAAGGTGGGTAAAGGCTTATCCTGACTGATGTCTCTGCGCTTGCTTGAGATGTTGGTGATTATCTCCTCCCCTCCTTGTAATCCTTTTATTTAATAATTGTGTGAACCTAGCATTAAACAAATAGTGAAGGTCAACGGAGGTTATAGTCTTAAATAAAAAGGAGATGCTTCTGGAGCTCTGGGCTCACTTTGAGAGAGACAGATCTCAGTGAGACCTCCGACGCTTCATTCATTGGGTCTTCTTGTCATTTCTTTCGGCACTGGACCATACGTACAACAAAAGTTGAATAATGTTTGCCAGGTCCAACCTACAGGGCAGGGGCAACCATGCTCATGAGTCTTCAGTGCTCGCGGAGGTCTTGAGTGAGAGTAGCAAAAGAGCACAGAGTGCTTGGTGTTCAGTCTGACTTCACTGGGAATAGGTCGGATTTTAATAAGTTGACTAATATTTCTTGGAGGACATCACTTTATGAAAATCTTGTAATAAAAGTGATGCTTCCAAATCCAAAATTAGTGTGAATCCTAAATTCTATTAGTCTTCCAATGTTAATTTATTTCCCCAAATAGAAATAGTATTATTTGGAAATCTTGAAAGCCACCACTTAAGGATTTACACTCAGAATGTTACAGCTGTAGGCTTTATTTCAGCACCAATCAACAAATGACAGAAGAGAAACATGAGCTCATGTAGGTTCTTTTAAATGTTTTAAAACTTTTTCTTCTTGTCCTTTATCTTGTCCCATAGGTTACATTAAAAAACCATCTCCAATAATTTATTTATTTGTTTGTTTACTTATTTATTTTCTTACTCATGCATTTTAGCACAGGGTTTACAGGGTTGCAGCACACAGATTGGACTCATAGTGACCCTCTTGTTTTCAGTCTCCCAACCGCTGTGATGATAGGTGTGTGCCACCATGCCAAGTCTCAATTTTTGTCTTAGCTTGCCGCAGGGTGAGGCCAACATGGGACACCAGTGATCTAACCCTGGTCCCTGAATCTGCCTAAAAAAGGTGCTTTAATCTGCTGAGCTATCTGACCAGCCTTACCACTAATTTTTAAATAGAAATCTAGTTTCTTCCTAAGAATTATGCTTGTTAACACAGATCACTCCATTTTAGCTGTTTGCCAACAGCAGCTCCACTATAATTTAGTCAACCATTTATTGAGATATCTACACTATGAAAATATTGCCTTCTCTGAAATCCTGGATTTTGATATATGTATTTCTCCATCCATAATTAAAAAGACATCAGGGACTACTGGAAAAATCTTCAAATGATTACCCTAGCATTCTCATTTTACAAAAAATATCAGAATATTTACCGCCAAGAAAGCTTACCAAACCTTTCCTATAGATCCAGATCAGTAAAATGACTTTAAAAGTTCAGAACAATGGCAGTTCTCTTGTTATACTGAGTTATTCACTACCCGATATTGTTTCTAATAATTTCAGTTATCTGGAGTACTGCTGATACAGGCTGAATATTTTATAAAGAACAAAATCATATTCTATTTCTTCACACCCCTTATTATGTAATTCATTCATTTATTTACGAGTAAGGTATTAGTGAATAACCTCTCTGTGGTGGTACAGTTTGGGGTACAAGCAGCATACTACTAGAAATAATAAACAAATTCTGCCCTTTTAGTGGTGGGTAACTGTTCAGTGGGTAGACATGCTCTAGAATGCCTGTGCTTTCCACACCTGACCTTGACCCTGCACTTAAACTTTCTTGCTTGTTTCTGTTAAAAGAACAGTTTGTGAGTGTCTTGGTTACTCTTCCTTCATTGCTGGGACAAAATATCAGCAAAAGAAGGAAAGGTTTACTCAGCTCACACTTAGTGTAGATTCCAGTCCATACTCAACTGGCTCCAAGGCAGAGTGGCACATGGCAGAAAGCAACTTTTTGTGATGGTGGCAAACAGCAACAGAGTAACAGCAACTCAGGCAGCTAGCCAACTTCTGTCCCCTCACTTCATTATAATGAAAATTACCCACTCAAGGGCCAAGGTTTAGCACTCACACCTGCAATCCAGCATTGGATCAAAAATCAGTCACAAACTCTGGAAGCTACCCAGTGAGTGCGTGAGGCTTTGGAGGGGCAACTACGTGCAAAGCATAACAATGTGTTTGGGTTTATGAGAATTAAATAACTTACTGCATGCAAAACATTTACAACACTCTCCAGCTCAATCTGAGAGCTCAATAAATTAGCTTATTGTTATAACTTAATGAGAAGCAAACTTACTGTTTATATAATAATTTGTATGCTATTTATATAAATTAAATTATTATTTCCAAGCTAAGTCAAAGATATTTGATACTCAGAAAGCCAGTGATGATAAGCTCAAGTACCTATGATATAGAGTAATAGTATCACAAAGCTTTTCTGCTGGAGGTTTAAAAATTTAAGTTAACAGACCAAAAATTGGAGAAAAAGAAGGGCTATAAGGATAGCCAATATTTTGGACCTAGCCCTTCAAGGTCAATAAAGACCCAGGATATAAGAGAACCTGTGCTGTAATATCCTATAACTCAGAGGTGTCCCAAATTTCCTGGTCAAGGAGATTATGGGACCTCAGAGGAAAGGGATGAATGAACTGTAGTGCATCTAAGGAGAGTCAC
>PVJA010027372.1:0-10983 GCA_004027025.1 Myocastor coypus
AAATAAATAAATAAATAAATAAATAAATAAATAAATTCATTCATTGGCTAACTCTTCTGTAGAGGAACTCAGGAAAACAAGAGTCCAGGCTTACTGCTATCTCATGGATATACCCAGTGTGATAAAGGGAAGCAGAGATTAATAATAGAAAGGAAACAGAAAGACCAGAGAGCTTTGCAGCACAGGTCTCCGGGGTGCTGTGCAGCGTGTGACACTCTGGAAACCCCTTTCCTTGCCAGGGACTGATTTTAAGGAGTAATTCCAGTAAGACAGGCAGGGTGGATGTCACCAGCAAAGTGTATGGCAGCCTGGGGACGTGAGGGCGCGAGCCGGACAGGTGCCCACAAACTCCTTAAGCTTAAGCAGGCCTGAGCTATGCTAACACGGAACACAGATGCAGCCACTGATGTCAGCAGACAGAACATGGAAAGCCGAGCTCATCCACTCGTTGGCTATCCGACTTCTGGTAATTTTATTCGCCTTCCTAAGCATTCATTCATTTACCTGAACGGGGGGCATGACAATGTACCCTTCAATCCACCGTTACAACAAGTAAAGTGATTAAAAGTAAAGCATCTAGCACAACCCTTGACTCTCACAGACCCTCAAGAAGCGCTGTTTCTCACTCACACCTGTTTTCCTTTTTGTGAGGTTTCTTTACCCCCAAGTCCTATGTCCACTTTACACATGAGCTCAGCAAGATAGCCAGCAAGTTCGGAATTCGCTCAGGTCAACTGAGCTGGACAGAACCCACAGGGAGGCCATGTTTTCAAGTGGGACCAGAATCTGCTTCCGGTCTGCTTGTCTGTGTAATCTGGAAGATACCAAAATTCTCACTCGCTTTTAGATTCACCTGGCATTGATTAAGGACTCACCATGCAAAAGCAGATTGGCCACTATCCCTCAGCTCACCAGGCTCCTCCCACTCCCATAATGCCCCTGCAGACCCTGGATACTCATAGGACTGTGCAGTTTAAGAACTGGAGCAAACTTAGCTGTCATTTCCTATAACTTCTCACTAAAGACTGGAGTTTCCTCCACAGCACCCGATCTGTAGTCGTCTCACTTTTTTCTAGCATACTTCAATATGGATGCCATCGGTCATCAGAACACTGTGGCTCCAGGGACTTCTGCTCTCTTTCAGAGTCTCCTCTCAGTAGTTCAGCTCCAGCCATCGTTGCTAAAAAGGAATCCATTTATTTATATTTTACCTTCTGAACGTAGACCAAGCCTCAAGCACTTCCCACCCAAGAGGCTTGAACATTGCTACAAGGATGTGATTTGACTTTCTCTCTTTCCTGGACCCCTCCCTCAGGCAGTGGCAGTATCACAGAAGTGGAATCCACTGACTGAGGAACCCTTGACTCAGACTCAGTTCCTGCATCAGGACAGGCAGCACCGAGGCGTCTGCAGGCTTAAGCCTAGCTCACCAGGAGAAATCACCATAATATTACCGAGAAGAAAAAAGTGGATATTAAGGGAGCAAAAGGAACAAACTTTGCTGTGATACTGTCAGGGCGCACTTATAGAACAGACCTGTAGGAACAAACACTGGAGCAGAAGCAGAGGTCAGCCTCCCACCTGTGACCATGCTCCTGCTGCCCATCCCGCTGCCAGCTGCAGGCAGGAGGCTTTGATTGTCTACTTCTCTTTGATAATGCACTGGGCGGACTAGACCATGCCCAGCCCGTGTTCTCCTTAGTGACAAAACTAGATATCATTTCCAACTTGCTCCAAGGAGTTGGCGTGCGGATGGACCTGCCCTGTCAAGGAGCCACGTAACTCTACTTGTTCCACTCACACCCTCCACCCTCCTTCCCAGAATGTTGCTTTCTAGGGATAAACAATTCCTTTTAAGTAAATCTACCTGACGACATATGACTTAATTCATGTAATCTATGCATCCAATCATGGACTAACCTGCTAACAACTTTCAACTTCCCACTTACAAACCAACTTACCAAACTTAAGCCTGCGACTGGGCTGGCAATTTGAACCTCTGGCTTCCCAACCCCACAAGCATAATAAAAGTTGCCTTCTAACACTTGGGAGCAAGGAGTCTTCCATTTGAATTGATTGATTTTTCTGCAATGATGTCATCTTCTTCTACATTCTGAGCCAGACCAGGGAATTCAAGACCTTCTCCAAGACCTTGCAGGTCAGAAGAAAGCCAGCAGAAGAGCACACTGCACAGTTATGTCAGTTAACAATTCTTTCAACTGAGCATATGTATAACTAACAAATACAGATTTAAAACCATCAATTTCACTTTCTTACTGAGAAAGCAGGTAACGTGAACCCTTGGAAGAGTAACTTCATGGTGTCGGGTCATGGTATTGGAAATTTTGCAGTTCTCATAGTATTTTCGTGTGGAAGGGAAGTGGTGACAGCGACACTAAGCAAAATATCCTCCAAGCCAGGGAGCGGGAGGCATCGTGTGACTGCTTAGGTACGTCTTTAGGACTAGGACAAACAATCTTTACCTGAAAAAATCTTCCAAAGCTTCCCTCTACCTCTCCTAGGCCAGTGTTGGGTCACATGAGCACATCTAGCAGAAACACTGGTACCACTTGTGAGAGGCAAAGGCGAAGGAATGCGTAAGCCCGGGCTTCGGGCATCACCATTTTCTCCCACGAGAATGTCCACAGGTGTGTCTTTTTAAGTCTCTTTCCCATACACCCAAATAAGGCAACTTGAATCATGCTATGAAGAGAACATGACCTAATGGCCTCAGAACGTCCCATATATTCCAAAGAGTCCTTAGACCTTTCAAAAAAATTAATTTAATTATAAACTTCACAAAAAATAAATTTAAAGTGATGCTTTTATTCCACTGAAACTAGTACGATGCCTGGTAGACTATAGATACTCATATGATATCATGTCTCAGGACAGAGAAATACCTTTCTCATATTTGTGACGTGACTCCTGCTCTGGATAGAATGGGCAGTAAGAAAGGGCAGGCCTTGTGCTGCCCTACACTGAGACTATCACAGTAGCAAGTACTGATTTCTGCTTAAATAAAATTAGCAACCTTTCTCAAAAAAAAAAAAAAAAAGAAAAGAAAATAGAACCTAAAAGCAGTTCACTGGTCCCATACTTAATCCTGGGGGGATTTGACCTTGGAAGATACCAAAAAAAAAAAAAAAGCTTAATTACAACACATGAAACACAGAGCTAGACTGGTGAGATAAGCTTTAGGAGGCTTAGGTCAAATAGCCTCCAATATTATAAGCTTCACTGGTGGCCCACTGCAATTGCAGAACATTTGACTGTGTATGCATCTGATTCCTCTTAGTCCAAAGAGAAGAATTTTCTTTTCCTTTCTTTTTTTTTATTTTCTTTCCTTTTCCTTTTTTTCTTCTTAGCAACATCAGTAGGGTGGTGGATCATGCCCACACACTGTGATCTGTAGAACTATTATGAGGACAATATGTAATGTGTCAACTTTTAAAATAAGAAAGGGGAAAAGAAAAAAAAAAAGTAATGTTGATTGAATGTGTGAATGTTTAATTGTTTGATCAATCTTATATACCTATATGTATTAATCTAAACTGATCTGATAATGAAAATATGTAATATAACCATTGTTAAATTTATACAATAAAAATATTAAATCAAAAAAAAAAGCAGTTCACTGCTAGTTAGCTAAAAGCAAATTCAAATTCAATGACATATTTTTAGATTGGGGTAAGTATCAGTAATACTACCTTAGTTTTACAGAAGAAAAGAAAAAATCATTCAAGTAAGACAATCTCCATAGTCCCTGTATAAAACTAGTCAATATCTTTAAATAAAAGAACATTCCCTGCTCTCATTCGTGTGGGAAATAAACAAGTAAGAATTTCTAGGACACTATGTATAAGATCAAGTTAAAATTCAAATGTTTTGCATTAACATATCAAGAATAAATATGCACTTCAGAATTCTTCTAGGCAACCTAATTAAATTGATTTTACATCATCTAAGTAAAATATGTAAGGCTACGCCATACAGATGCTAAATCCGTTAGCATATTTGTCAGTTGGTAGAAAAAGCAATTTATAGGAAAACTTATACTATTAGGAAAACAAGAAGCTAGTAGACTTATTTGTGTGAATTGGCCATTTGAAGCTCTGAATTATTAATTTCTTTGTAGTCGTTGATGTAAGGCCCTTTCATGAAACCAAAGGAAAATGTCTAAGAGGCTTCCTAAAACTAAAACGCCCACACAGTTAATTATATCCATCAATACTTGTTACCACAGTAGCAGAATAATACATTCTCATCAGAACTAGACTGCTGCTTAGAACAAGAATTACAGAATGGCAGAGAAAGCGTTCCGTCCATTGGGCCGCTGTCCTGCTGAGCAAGGCCTTGCTCTCTGATGAGAAGGAAAGAAGCCTACACAGGACCGGCAGCTCTCCTTCTGAGGACCCGCGTAGAAATGGCACGTGTTTCTCCCCTACCCTGAGATTCACCCAAATAGAACACCACCCCCATTTGATAGTTTGCCCTTGATAAAGGCTCTTCATCTGGAAAGCAAAGGCAGACCACAAATACGCCTGTCACCCAAAGATGACAACTTCTGTTGGAGCTTAGCTTATCTTGGATTGCCTATCAATATATGAATTGTAGAAACAAAATATCCACTGATTTATAAGCTATTTAAACTATTTTCACTTGAAGTTATTTTATTAATTCTTGGGCAGGGGAGATAGTTTGGCAGTCTAAGCACCTGCCTGGCAAGTGCAAAGACTTGGGTTTGACTTCCAGTACTGAATGCCGTGCCTGCCTGAGAACGCCAGGTGCACTCTGCCAGCCACCAAAGCCAGGTGTGGTGGCACACACCTGTACTCCCAGCACTGGGGAGGCTAAGACAGAAGGATGGTCAAGAATCTGAATTGCGTAGCAAGACCATGTTATCAAATAATACTAATAATAATAATAACAATAATAATAGCTTTCCAGTGGCACAGTTAGAGAAGGTACAAATTCTTTAAGACCAAGAAAAAGTGACGGAAAAGTCAGAAATGGATCTTGTTAACTATATGACATCTGATACAGCTGTAGACATTGAAAATTAAAGTGATAGCTCTTCGTCTGATAGCAGCTCTTATTTACAACACAGGGTGAACCTTCCTTACCTAGATGGACTCAAAGAAAACCCATGAGGAAATGTGTTCACATACCCGAGAGTGTTTAAACAGATTCTTCAAGTGACTCAGCCATAGAACCAAGAACATTGACTCTGAAGGCTATTTTTGAAAGATGCAAGAAAAAGAAGAAACATAAGAAGAGAAAATACAAAAGTTAACGCCAAGTGGAAGACCAAAAGGAAAGAGAAACACTAGAACAGCAGTTGGCAACCTGTGGGTCATGACCCCAGCGGGGGTTGAATGACCAAAACACAGAGGTCACCTAAAGCCATCGGAAAATGTTATTTATTTGGAATTGTTATTATATTTAAACCCGTGCTATGCCATGGTGAAAGGTTGTTTATTGGAATTAGTAATAAATATTTCTCAACATATAATTAAATATTGTTTTGGTGATTAATCACTATACTTAAATTATGTTTTATTTGTAGCAATGAGAATACATAATGCATATCAGGTATTTACATTCTGAATCATAACTGTAGCAAAATTACAGTTTTGAAGTAGCCACCAAAATTATTTTTTAGTTTGGGGTCACCGCAACTTGAGGAACTGTATTGCGGGGTCACAGCATTAGAAAGGTTGAGAACCACTGCACTAGAAGTCACAAGTAGATAAAAAATAAATCAAAGAAAAAGGACCTACATTCCCAATTTTATAATCTGAGGATGGAGGGAAGGCATCACCTTGGGGGGAAATGTTAACTTTTGAGCAAGCTGTTACAAGAGGATTTTTTTTACTATATTGAAAAAACTGAAGCATGAACACCACCTTAAGGAACTGAATGTTGGTGAAGATTTAGAAAAAGAAGACCTTGATAGCCAGAGATGCAAATACTTGGATGATGATCGCTCCATTTCTTCTACTGAAGAGTCAGCAGCAGAAGATGAGACAACCTATCTTGAACGTGATGCATGCAATACTCAATTAGCAGAGGAGAGTTGCTTCATTATAAGTTCTGAATTTCCAAGCAAGATGAATGTGTATTTACCAGAAGAGAATAATAAAGAAGTTGTTTATAAAGAGAGTTTCTAAGGCCAAAAACAATGGACAGGAGGCAGAAAAATCTGAAAACGAGACAAAAATTCACACCAGTAATCCCAGCAGTGCTAAGACCCTCATGTGTAATCCCAGCCTTGGATCACCCATAATCCCCGGGGATCATGAGTTAATCTCAAACTCTAGAAGTCCCTACCCCCTGACCGCATGAGGCTTTGTGAGAACAAGTAGACACAAACCATAACATTCAGCCTCCAGACCCCCAAAGTTTTCTACACATCCCTTCGTGCAAAAGACATTTTAGTAGACCTCTAAGAGTTGCCAAAGTCCCAACAGTTTCAGTATTGCTGAAAAGTCCAGATCCCAAGTCTCCTCCAAGATCCAAGGTAAACTCCTTAACTGTGAGACCTTGTACAAAAGAAAACATAAACGCTTCCAATATTCAGTGGCACAAAGCAAATATTACCATTCCAAAAGGTACACACAACAGGACACCAAGCACTGGGACCAAAGAAAATCCAAAATCCAGCAGGACAAACATTAAATCTCATAGTTTCTACTGTAACATCAGAAGCAGTCTGCACTGAGTTGTGAGCTCCAAAGGCTTTGCATGGCTTCTCCCCTCTGGCACTCTTGGTGATAGCTTCCATGGCTTCTCTCTTAGGCCAGCTTTTCTCCCTCTTTGCAGTTTCCCTTAAATGATCCACTTTTCTGGCTTTTCCAAACTTCTGAGGTTTCCACCGAATTGGCTTCTTACTGTTTGCTTCACACACAGCCCTCTGAGGGGCACACTGCCTGCCCCCCACACACATTCTTCTGAAATTTAGATGGAGGTCTTCCTGACCTAACAACTCCTACAATCTGGATGTGCTTAAGAAGGAAGTCAGGCTTCCTTCTCTGTTGGTTATAGTGGTTGAGAGCCTGGATTGATCAACATTCTGACTGTATTCTGAGGAACAAATCCTCCATGCTTGTGCCACACTGGGACAAATACCTGACACCCAAAACAAAGGAAGGAAAAGTTTATTTAGCTCACAGTTACTGGAGGTTTCATTCCATATTCAGCCAGCTCCAAGGCTGAGTGACACATGGCACATCGTGGTGGAATAGCAACAATATGGTGACAGAGGCAAGTGACCAGCCAGGGGAGCAGAGAGCAACAGCGCGAATCTGTCTCTCTTTGTCTCTTAAAACTACATCAGGCTCTCTGCCTTAGCCTATCCACCTCAGGCCACAACTATAATTCCCAGCAGTATTCAGTCTCATAATCCCATCAGTACTAGAACACATAATCCCAGTGACTCATGAGTCAACTCTCAATCTATAGAAGTCCCCGTCCCATGATTGCATGGGGCTTTGTGGGACAACTAGACATAAACCATAACACATGCTTAATCTCAGTCTCAGGCAAACTCTCTGGATATGAGCACAATTCAGACAGATTTTCAGTGAGGCCATGGCACAAGTCATCTGGAGCCCAACAACCAATGCAGTCCTTCTTACCAGGAGAAATCTCCCCAGCCTGGACTTCACAGGCAGGCTTTCTGTCAGTCTTCTGGTCTGAACTCTAACCAGAATCTCCCAAACAGAACAGCCGAAGCTGTTCCAGCTCTGGACAAGTAGATGACCTCTCCAAACATTTCCTATCTCTTCCCATAAGCCATTCCCAAAAACTTGTAATCCACATGGTCAGGCTTAGCCACAGCAATAACCCTACTCCTATGTCACTAAATTACTCTTCTCTCATTGCTAGGACAAATACTCAACATCTAAAATTAGAGAAGGAAAGTTTATTCAGCTCACAGTTACTAGAGGTGTCAGTCCATACTTGGCTGGCTCCAAGGCAGACTGACCATGGCAGAGAGCAGCAGTTCATGACCGCTGAACAGCAACAATAGTAACAGAGTCTGTCTCCCTGTCTCTCTCAGGCTGGGCATAACACTCACACTTATAATCCCAACAGTACTAAGACCCATAATTCCAGCCTTAGATCACCCAGAATCTCAGTGGATCATGAGTTAATCTCAAACTATAGAAGTCCCCAGCCCATGACTGCATGAAGCTTTTGGGGCACAACTAGACACAAACCATAACAGGTTTTGTTCAGGTACAATTTAGGGCTGATTGACAGACCTTTTCTCACCCCTCCTTATGAGCCTCTGGTAAACAATATTCCTTTCTCAGTTTCTACAGCTGCACTGTAAAAGTTCCACATGTGACCGAGCTCATGTAGTGTTGGTTTTTCTGTGCCTCACTTATTTTGCTTAACATGTCGAACTCCAGTTGAGCCTCAACTCCCACAGCAAGGGATGTGAGACACTTCACTGAATGTTGGAAACAATGTAATAAAGTGGCTTTACGTAGATGATTGTTCACTGTTGATAATTTCCTCTAAGTGAAATCTTGTCCAAAAGAAAGTACTTTTCAAGTCATTTAGTGTCAGAGTCCCTTCCTGGTTCTCATCTCAGCCCAGAAAGTCTAAAGTTATAAACCTAAAAACATGTTATTGGAATTCTACCCACTTAGTTCCAATCTACCACTCCCAGTGCAAACTCTGTGCTAACAAAGACACTAAGACATATATATATATATATATATATATATATATATATATATACACACACGCATACACACACACACACACACACACACACATATATATGAGAGAAAGAGAAGGCAAGGGGCCCTAAGCTCATTTCCGGAACAAAAAGAGTGACCCAGGGCTGTACCCAGGTTTTATTTAGCCAAAGAGGAGGGAGTGGCTTGAGAAAGGGAATTGTGGGAATAAGGTGAGCACTGTGAGCTGGGCTAGGTGGGTGGCCTGCATTTACCTCTGCCATCCTCAGAGAGAATATACAGAAGAAGTAATTTACATTATGCTGTTGAGATAGTATCTAATGTTTCAGGGGTGCGGTACTTCAGTTCTGATGTGTAATATTTCAAGCCCCAGGAAGTCACAGCTTCTATCTCAAGGCTCAATCCCAGCCAACAGCGTAGAGCATTGGCTTTTCGTCCTGTCTTGACCGGGCTTATATTGGAGAGCAACAGGTAAGGGTTATCAGGGAAGTACACACACCATCTTCAAAACCAACCACCAGCACCTTGGCTAGACCAATACATACTGCTTAAGGCCAACTGAAAGGATAATGAGAAGTCCTAGCCAGCTCTGTACACTCCAATATGAGGAAATAGAGTTGGGCTCATTCAAAATGGAGACAGTCGCTCTTCTTTCAAGGAGAACTGCTCAGGTGTTCCTCCACAGTTTATTACATATTTTCCAATTGTTTTAAAAAGTCTGCTCCCATTTATGCATTTACAAGTCCTGTAGGAGATTAGCGACATTGCCTTTGCCCCTCAGCACTGCAGTGTATTGTCTCCTCTTCAGTCTTGGCTTCTGTGTAATATTATGGCTTACGTTAGCCTCAAGTAAGCATTAAGGCAGATCCACGGCAAGAGTCTTCCAAGGATTTGCTTGGGCTTAGCGGTTGTAGCACAATCTGAATTGCGTATGGTGTTTGTGGCTAAAGATGCAGAGGCAGCCTGCATCCTCCGTCACGCACTTATTAACCTGACGTGAGTGCCAAGTTCCTTGCCCTGCTTCCCGAATGTTTTGCCACACAGCACATCATCTGCGGTCTAAGTAAATGAGCAGCCAGGCTGAAGTTCTTTCCGACCTCTGGAGAAGCTGCTGCTTCCCCAAGCCAGATGGCACCCACCGGGGCATCTGTAATTTCCCTTGTGGCGCCTTAGCGTGTCAAAGAGTTGAAGCACTCTCCAGCGTAAAGAGCTTAGGGTAAGAGTCTTCCTGCGCCTTAGATGTTGAAGAGAACTTGACCTTTTTGCCTAAGTATTTCCTATGTAAAAAAAATAAAACAAAACAGGTTGTAATTATAAAGGAGCGTAGTGAAACATAAATGGTGAATGTCAGGGCTGAATACCATTTAAAAAAGTCCTAAGCCTCCAAAGAGTCTGCATTAACTAAAGCTTCTCTTTTCACAGCACTAGAGGCTCTCAGGCAAAGGTGTTTACCTTGATTCTGTAATTCTACAACAAAAAGCCCCTCTAGGGATTTCGTGATAAGGAAAATGGGAAATGGGAGACCTGCCCTTTAAATACCAAAGCCTAATTGCAAAAATGTGAATATGCAAATCCAATTACATACATTTAAGGATTAGATATTAATTGGATCTGCCTTGATATAAACTGCACAGTCAATTCTTTTATTAGAAGTGATCATCACTTCCCATTCTGACATTTGGCAATTGACAAAATATCACAGGTTCTCTCTTGCTCTGCAATTTCCCGAAATGACATTCTAGTTCTTATAGATTAAATAAGCTTTGTCCTCAACTCCAGTGTCACCAGGATCTGTGCTAATATGTTACTTAGAAGGAATTTTTCAAAACAATTGCATTAATGTGACCTCTTAATCAGTGGTATTCAGACAAACATGGGACCACACACATCACAGCTGCCTGACAGACAGTGGGACATGGTGACGGATCGAAAAGTTGTCTTAGCCGGGTGTGGTGGCGCACGCCTGTAATCCCAGCACTTGGGAAGCTGAGGCAGGAGTATCAGTGCAAGTTCAAGACCAGCCTGGGCTACAAAAGTGAGCTCAAGGCCAGCCTGAACTGCATAGTGAGACCCTGTCCCAAAAATGAAAAAAAAAAAAAAAGTTGTCTTACAGACAGTCTACAGACTACCTTACTGATACCACACAAGAACCTTTCCACATTTCCCAAGTCCTTTGCCTATAGCATCTTGTTGCTACCATGGTACTCCAGTGTGAATTTAATTTACTCCACCTACTGGCATGGTAGCAGATTCAAAAATAACACAGGCA
>PVJA010027372.1:11083-28789 GCA_004027025.1 Myocastor coypus
AAAAAAAAAAAAAAAAAAAAAAAAAAAAAAAAAAAAAAAAAAAAAAAAAAAAAAAATGAGGAATCCAAAATTAAAGGGGGAAAGGTTCAGTTAGCTCACAGTTTGTAGAGCTTTCAGTCCACAGTTGGCTGGCTCCAAGGCAGGTTAACATGGCAGACAAGAATCACAGAGGAGAAACAGGTCCTAGCAGGCATAAGGCAGCAAAGCCAGCAATGGGCCTCAGCACGTTCATTCTCCATCCAGGCCACCGGGGTCAGGGTGCTGCCAATCAGTGAGTGGACGCTTTTGGTAATCCCCCCTCATTAACCCCAGTATCACATATGCTATATCCCTCTGTATCCAACCACCTATAAAAGCAGCCCCACCTATGAACACATGAGGCTTTGGAGGGACAGCTAGACGCAAATTGTAACAGGTGAAATGAGGCTGTTTATATAAAATGTTTCTGCCCTCAAAAAAAAAAAAAAAAAGTTTTTGCCATGACAAGTATATATATATTATTGCATGTGTTAGAAATGCCCCATCTTGGGGCCCAGCGGGATGGCTCAGTAGTCTAAAGCACCTGCTTGGGAAAGCTTGGGCGGCTTCAGGGACCGCAATTCGATCCCCGGCACCACATGCTGCGCCAGCCCTGCCCTCGGGGTGGGCTGAGCCAGCCATAAAAATGAGTGAATAAACAAACAAAGGTTCTGAAAATAAATAAATAAATAAATAAATAAATAAATAAATAAATAAATAAATAAATAGAAATGCCCCGTCTTAGAGCACAAGACATATTTCTCTTGGAAGCAAATGACCTAATTTTACGTACTCTTCTCACCAGAGCGAGAAGGGGATCACATTACCACATGACGGTGGATCCGAGGTGATTCTCCAAGATCGGTCCTGTGTCTGGAAGACCACTGACAACCTGTTCCAAGGTTCTGGTCTACCCTGCCTGGCTCACTGAGGCATGATTAGGCCTTCTGCCCTCTGGGCATAGTAATGGCACCAACTCTCCGTTATAGCCATTTTGACCATTTTTTCCATAAACACCAAAGCATCCCCACCCCTAGTGTCTGAGTGTAAAATGGGCAACCAAGAGATTAACAACAGAAACAAGAAGAAGGTCAAAAAATCACAGGATTCTGTGGGCAGGAAATGTTGGCTGAAATGTCAGTGGAGAACAGAGGAAGCATATTTTATGATCAGAAGTGTGAAAACCAAAAAGGAAACAAATGAAGCTAACCACTAGGTTCTTTTCCTGGGCATGTGGAAAACTAAGTTGTGATTTTTTAGGAAGGAAAAACACACAAGAGAATTATGGGAAAAAAAAAACTTTAGCCATGTGGGTTTGAGCTAACTATTGAATGCCAAATGG
This sequence comes from Myocastor coypus, assembly GCA_004027025.1. NCBI lineage: Eukaryota > Metazoa > Chordata > Mammalia > Rodentia > Myocastoridae > Myocastor > Myocastor coypus. The sequence goes on from PVJA010027372.1 coordinate 12,444, forward strand.
TGATAATAACTGGGCAGATGGCTTTTTGTGCAAATTTCAGTGGCAAAGTCAGGGCAGGAAATGTCTACTTGGAATTCATGAACAGTTTATGAAGCATAGCATAAATGAGGTCCCCAAAGAAAGGAGTAAGAAGTGGCATTCAGAATCTAATACTTAGGAACATGCCAATTTATAGATATCCAAATGATAAGGGGAAATTAGCAGGATGCCAAGAAATACTGTCCAGGGCAGTGTCAAGGAGTGAGTCGCTTGGTGTAGAAACAAAAGACAGTATTGTGCCAAAAATTAGTCATTTGTTTTCTTATGGGTGATCTGTTCTGCTGGGATCTTTGACAACATGAAGATGAATTAGACAATATTACTGCTCCCTAGGAGTTACTATCAAATAAATATAAATAGTCAAGCTACCAATTACTTTTCCCTCCCCATATTATACCTTGTATAATCCCTTCTCCCAGAGTGTGAGCCAGACCTAGCAACTTGTTTCTAATGAGTAGGAAAGAGAAACGGTAATGGGATATCACCTGTAAGATCCAAGCACTAGATCTCCTAAGCAATTCAAAGCTCCATCTCACTGACATTTTCGGCCTCGCTCTTCTTTGAACGCCTCCCTGTAATGAGGACAGCCACCGAGAAAGTGACTGCGAGTGCTTTCCAGCCAACACGACACTGAAAAACTGAGCTGCCCAGTCCAACAGCCCTTGAATAAAACAAGTCTTCTATGGAAGAGCTCGAGGTCAGATCACACCCTAGACGGACCTTCAGGTCTGCACACCTTACGGCAGTCACGTCACTATGAGGTCGGGGCCCGGCTTAGCCATGATCCTGTGCCTCAGCCTTCCACCCGAATTTCTTGCTAAGCTATTCAATGTGGGGTAATCTGTTACTGGCAGGCAAAAATCAATACCTTAAGAGAAGTGCAGAAGTCACAACCAGGCCGAGCAACATTTATTCAGGATCCCTCCCCTCTATTTCTAGCATCTGCTGTGCTATGAAACATTTCAGATCATCTTAGTAGGAATTATATTAACTTTCAGTCAGCATTCCCCAGGTATAATTGCATTTTGGGTCCTACCTCAAACTGCGGAAGAAAAAATACAGAATGAGCCAAAAAATAAAAAAAAAAAAATGTTTTAATAGAAAGAACCTTTCATGGTACCCCTGAATTAATACTGCAGAAAGCAGCCAAAGTCTTTGGCCCCAGTTAAATCCATCTCATTTATTTGAAACTCATCTCCTCTCTCCTGCTGACTTCTCAGCAAGTCCATCCCCACCTTGGAAACATAACTCTAATTTAAGCTCCTATCAAAACCCATTATGAGTTCCACTCGGCTGTCCCTGAATGCTGTTGAATTAATACACCAGCATAATTAATGGACCACCTCGCTAGCACTATTTCTTCCTCATCACAGAGAGAATGTCAAGGCACATTTCCTTTGGAAATCAAGACTGAACAGACTTCACCGTCACTTATAAGTTAGTTATAAAATAACAAATGGGCAAAGACATTCAGAAATAGTTAACCAAAGCATTTGTTCAGATGACAATACTGACTGGAAGCTTCTAAATTGTTTCTGTTATATATATATATATATATATATATATATATATATATATATATATATATATGCACGTTAGGGGCTAGTGACATAGCTCAAGTGTAGAAGGACCGAGGTTCAATCCCCGGCACCACATCACATGCCAGCCCTGACCCCGGGTGGGCTGAACCAGCCTAAATAAATAATTAAGTTGAAATATGTTTAAAAGGACTTCTTTTTCCTGCCAAAACAGCTGAATTATCTAATTCAAATCAATTGCAGTTACATTTGATACCTTCAGAATACACAGACCCCTGCTCCTATGGAAACCCAAGTCAACAGACACTCAAGTTTCATGCATAGAAGATTCTAGCTATTATATATAATCTACTCTAGCCTCTCACATAATGTAAATCTTTCCAAACAATTTGGAATACCTAATACAATGCTACAGCTATCCAAATAGCTATTATACTATAATGCTTAGAGAATAATGACAAGCCAAGTGTCTGCATAGGTTCAACAGAGACAATACTTTTTCTCAAGTGCTTCCAATCTGAGATTCCTTGAATCCGGGGATGCAGAACTTATGGATGCAGGGAGCTCACTGTACGCTAGCTGCACGTGACTAGAGAAATTATGGATACAATACAGCTCACTGTTATCTAAAGCAGATTGCTGAATACCAAACAGGACCAACTTTCACGGCTGCTTTCATTAGACTAAGAGGGAATTTAAGCCAAAGTAGAAGGGCAGCAGGCTGCTGGATTCCAGGGAGACTTTCTCCTAGGTAAATGGCATTCCTGAAATTAAACCGAGATGGAAACACAAGTGATATTATGTCTGAATTGAGGTCCTAAGGGCTGAAGGCTGACATTTTGAAGATCTGAGGGAACAGAAACCACATGTATTCATTTCCTATGGCTGCTGTGATAAATTGCCATGAGCTTCATGGCTTAAAACAACAGAAATTTATTCTCTCACATTCTGGAAGCCAGAAGTCCAAAATCAAACTCAGAGCAAGACCTCCCTCCCTCGGGGGGGGGGGGGGGGGGCCTAAGTGAAAATCCACTTTTCATCACTCCTAACTTCTGCTGCCCATAAGCATTCCCTAGCTTGTAGTTACACCTTAGTCACCTTTTCTGCTTCTTCAAAGCCCTCATACCGGTGAGTCTGAGTCTTCTGATTTTTCATTTGTCCTAAATTTCCTTCTGCTCCTGTCCTACACAGATCCTTGTCAGCAGACTAAGGACCTACCCAGCCTTCCAACATGGCTGCCTCAGTCAAGACCTTTAACCTAATCACACCTGAAACATTTTTCCCAAATAAGGTAACATTGAGAGATTTGCATGTGAAAGTACGTCCTTTCGCCCTATATGCTGAGGCCAGCTGCTAGAAAGACACCACCACACAAAGTGAGGACCCCGAGAGCACTGTGGTTCTGCTTTTAATAAGCAAGGGTAGAAAAATTACCTACAGTAAATTATTAAAGGAGATTAATAAGTTGGTAATCTAGTCTAGGCTCTGGGTATAAAAGCCCTCTGCTAGTGATAAAAAATAAAAACACCAAGACCACACAACGTGACACCAATGTATACTTAATAGAGTGGCATGAATTATAAGCTTGGAAGTTGACATAATTTTTTCAGAAGCCATCAAAACCCTCAGCTAACATAAAAGCAAGTATAAAATTACATTATGTAGGCACATCCATAACTCAAGGAACACCGTATTTCCACAGAAACTATATTACTTAAAGGATACTGGACAATCTAGGTTCTATTTACAAATGCATACCTGATCTAGGATATCACAGTGCAAGGCATACTCCAGCTGTTCACATTTAGAATCAAGATTTGAACATATCACCTCCCTGTGTACAGCATGTCAGGGCTATCAAGAAAAAATGAGCAGATACAATATATATTTTTAAATATATACATATATATTGCATGTAATTAACAAATAAATAGGCACTTGTTTCCTTCAATCCTACTATTGAATACCCACAAATTTGAAAGATTTCCTTGAATAACTTTTCTACTTTGGATATACCCAGAAGAGACTGTTCTGTGCCATAAGTAAGAGCAGCAATATAAATGCAAGCATTTGTCACCTTTAAACATTAAATGAAAAGAGTTTTAATATTTAAAAACTCACTGACATTCCCCCTAGAAAGTCATTTCCAAGTACCCTTTAAAAAGTGAATGTGTAATGGAAAATTCAAGCTTCCCATTCACAGCTTCATGCCACTGTGTTTCCTTACTTCTGAAAATCAATAGAGGCTATTAATCATTTCTCCCAATATGCAGGGACATGAGATATTTTAAAGGTGAACTGCAGAAGTTCGGGAGGGGTGTTCAGGGAAGAATGTGCCCAGCATGGTAGAAAAACTGCCCAGTGAGCTTCAGAAAACCTAGGTAGTTTTAGCTGTGCAGTTTTATAGCCATGTCTCTTGGGCTCAAAGACCTCAGCCTGAAGTGATGTCACAGCAAGCCAATGTAATCTTCAACTTGGGGCCAATGAAATAATTGCAAGCTGGACTCTTAAATAAGGATTTTGGTCTCTGAATCAGACATTTTTAGGAAAGCAGTAGAGTCTGCTACTGTGATTTCAATGCTTTTCTCCATTTTGCAGGAATCCTGAGTTGACATGGCAATGTCACAGGCAGGGCCAGCAAACACCACCCATGACAGGGTACCTGAGCTCCGAGAGGCATTGTCCCCATGGGTCTCTTTTGCTCAAAGTGAGAGGATGGGGCAGGATCACAAGAGGACTTCTGTATACCGATGCCTGCTTTATTTTAGGGAGGTTGTCATCTTCTCCGCCTGTATGCAATGCGTTTGGAGTCATGGATCACAGAAACAGCCATTGCAGCCGGCCACTTTCATGCAGAGCTATGATTTACCACACATCACCAGTTACCAGAATCACTGCAGTACGTACTGCAACCTACCCAACTTCACCATTCAGTCTGTCTGGGCAGGACCTAAGGCAGTAACTGCTATTTCTGGCAAGTTCCTGATATTTCTGACTCCATATGTCTGGGCTGTGGGGGTTATTTCCATTTCTAAGCTACCAGCGATGCTGGTCTCTGATCCAAGTATGACACTTTAACAACCAATGGATTAAAGTACAAGACTGTGGATTAGCTGCTGACAGTTCACTAGAGCAAAGTTTCTATTCTCAAAACTATCATTTGGGTGAAGCCTAGGGGGTTTAGGGCCCAAGATACTAATGGCTAAGCACAGACGAGGATGTTAAGACAGCGGCAATAGTGATACTAACGGTCAGCATGCTGTTAACTGTTTAGCCGTCTTCTCTAATCCTCTCAAGAACCTTCTGAGGAATACATTACTTATCTCATTTTTCATATAGAGAAACTGAAACTTTGATCTTTTCAAGTGCAAGAATCTATATTTTTTTTACTGTCTGACACAACTGATTAAAAAAAGATTCAAACCAGCAGAAACTCCCCAGCAACCATTGGAGAATAGTAGCCATGGCTCTGTGCTATCCCATGGCCATGGGCCTCAACAAGGGCCACAGGCGACTAAGGATGTGAGCAAACCAAGGCACAGCCACAGCCAAGGACACCTCATCAAACACACAAGTTTGTGTGGGACATGATCTGGGAGATGTGCAGCTTTGCCCAGTAAGAGCGGTGCGCCATGGAGCTACTGAAGGTCTCCAAGGACAAATGCGCCCTCGAGTTCATCAAGGGTGGGGACGCACATCCGCGCCAAGAGGAAGCATGAGGAGCTGAGCAATGTGCTGGCCGCCATGAGGAAGGCGGCTGCGGAGAAGGACTGAGTCCCTCTGGAGTAAAGCTTTGCAGGAGGGAGAAGGAAGGAAGGAAGGAAGGAAGGAAGGAAGGAAGGAAGGAAGGAAGGAAGGAAGGAAGGAAGGAAAAGAAAAAGAAACTCCCCAGCTAAAAATTGTAAACCTTACTATTGTTCTTCTTTGCCCTAGCACAGCACAAAAAGAGAAACCAGTATAATTCTTAATATTTAATGCCAGCTTTTGATAAAACAAAGCGTTTAACCCATGAACATTACACCTACATAAAGTTACCACCAACATGTTTTAATATATAATCTCTACTAATTCTTCTAACTATTACATCTCTAAAACCACAAGTTAAAAATTCATTTAGGTAAAATTAAAGACCCAAATACTGTGACCGGCAGCCTTCCAGGGTTCTTTGAATGATTAGCTGTGTGGCAATAAGTCGAGGAATCCAGTCTCAATAGAATCCGCACAGCAGTGCCTCAGCCTGCTCCCAGTCAGTTGAAAAAGCCGCTCTTGTTACTACCGGAAGCAGAGTCTAGAAGGCCGGGAAGGAGACTGGTGTCAGCTCTCCCTAAATCCTAGAGATTCTCTTTTCCTCTCATGTGTCCTCGTGGGCAATGGGCCATTGAGTTACTGAACTTCAGTAGGCTTGCAGTTGAGCCAGGACAGCTACCTGTCTATAGCACTCGTCACACAGACAGGCACAAAGCCCACAAAGGACTACTCAGGGCAGCTGGACAGATTCTGCAGACAGTGCTTCGGCACAAGGCACTTGCCCCATGAGTGCCAGGAAGGTAAAAAAGGCCACAGATGTGCAAGAGGGGGGCAACAGACTTTACTCCGCCTTTAAATTCTCTTTTTATGTTGGGTTAAGTCTCTTGGGTTGTCTTTAAGAAGTGGCTACCCCTGCAATGATAGATGGAGAAAAATAGTAAGATATGTAGGAAAAAGAAAGATAGGAAGAAACACATAAGGAGATACTCTTCAATGTAAATAAGCTTACTCAACTGGAGGTGGGGGATCACTGCCAATTAGGACAACTTTGAGTTGTAATTGAGAGAAACTCTCCATGCTGTGGGCTGAGTGACATCTGGTGCCTGTCTTAGAATCCAAACAAGTCATCAAAAAGACAGTTTAATTAGTGCACAAACAACACACTCTGTGATAGTATTGTCAGATCCCCAGCAAGGGCAGGAGACCAGGCTCTGGAGCTTGCCTATGTTTCAAAAGTAAAAAGCATACTACTACTCCTCCAAAAGGTTCTAATATTCCATTTTCTAACTACATGCCAAATAAAGGTTTTCCCATTTCAAGTCATTGGTCTAACTGATTTATGAGTAAAAGGAGACAGAGGCAAATGATTAAATGTGTTTTCTCCAGAGGACTTGTGGTCGCATTAGAAAAGTCCTTTGTATCTGAGCCAAAGTTGTTCGACTCTACTCTCTATGGTCTGTCTCCCCACAAAGGACCCATCAATTTCCCCGAAGCCTAGGTTACACTGGTGTTCACGTCAGAAAACGTGGACCTATGCTCCCTAGGAGAAAGGACCAAGGGCAAAGGGAGGCACTTCAGAAGGGACTGGGTGCCATCCCTCGGCACATCTATACCTCAACATTGAAAGAGCTCTCAACCTGTAGAGAAAAAATTTTCCCATCACAGGGAGTCAGAATCTCCAGATTCTGGGGACCCCTCTGCCACTGCTTACAGTGGCTAATTTAGAAAAGGATTTAAGACAGCAGCCAACAAAGTCACTAAATGTGTGTCCCAGACAACATACTATAGTACTCTGGGCCTCGGGCTTCTTCTCAATTTGTGGGAGCAGGCAGGTTGAACACTACGACCTCTTCCGTTGTTAAATCTCCATGGCTGGTCCTCAGCGTCACCAAGGGTGGCTTGTTCTTGCTAAACAATTTAGAATTTAATTTTCATACACATTCCCCCTCCCCCAATTTGGTCCTTATAGCTATCCCAGGGTAAAATAAGGCAGGTAAGATCACCCAAAAGGCCAATAATGAATGACATGGTTCAGCAGATACACTGCGTGTTCTCTTGGGTTTCCATGACGATGACCCTGCCAACGAAGGCAGCAGAAGAAGCTGGGGCTGATTCTGTGAAGATAAGCAACACAGTCATCTTCAGCTTATCTGCCTCACAGGGGTAAGGAGCCAGAAGATGCTGGTGTACCATCCAGCACCTCCACCAAGTAGATCTCCGAAATGAAAAGCAAATTACTCGGTGTCGAGCCTCCTCTGCGCTCATCCTTGCCTGGGATAAGCTGCCTACGGCCTACCTCAGCTCCTGCAGGTCTGAGAACCAGTCTTCAGTCTTGGTGAACGCCAGCTATTATGTGCCCCAAGACGCAACTTTGACTGAGCCTTTGATTCACCCCATGCTGGAATCTCCAATACTTACTGTCTAGGGCAGACTTCCCCTTTATCTGCGTCTTCCCAGCCCCGCCCCCTGCCAGTCCGATGCTTTTCCCACACCTGCTCCTCCCATATGGCGTCTTAGGCCACCATTCCGCACTACCGCCTTCTCTTCTCTCGCCGTAGCACCAATCTCCACCACGCACCGTGAGCAGCGGCAGCCGCATTTGCTAGAGGCCAAACAAGAAACCGAGCACCGCTGGCCAATTGAGGTCCACCCTGCTTCTGCCTGTGGCAGCTTCTCCTGTCCCACACCTCGGGGGTTCTTTGAACGTCTCCAGGCCTCAGACTTAATTTCATACCAAATTCTCAGGATTCACTTATAGTCGAGAATAAAATATGGCACTGACTTCTTTATTTTCTTTCCTTTTCTTTTCTTTCTTCTTAGCAACATCAATAGGGAGGTGGGTCATGCCCACACACTGTGCTCTGTAGAACGATTGTGAGGATAATATGCAATATGTCAACTTTTAAAAAAAGAAAGGGGAAAGGAAAAATAAGTAATGTTGATTGAATGTGTTAATGTTTAATTGTTTGATCAATCTTATATACCTATATCTATTAATCTAAACTGATCTGATGATGCAAATATGTAATATAAGCGTTGTTAAATTTATACAATAAAAAAATATGGCACTGACATTTTCTCAGTTCAATTTTGCCTTCATTTCATCACAACCCCCCACCCGCCCACCCAGCTCTAGCTACGCTTTCTATTCCTCCTCCCTCACAAACACCTCAGTGACCTAGTCCAGCACAAAGTACTATTATGGGCTACTGAAGCCCAAGCTTTCCCCCAAATCACCACTGCATACATTTCCATATCATAAAATCCAATGCAAAGTCACTACTCCCCTGTAACCCAAGACCTGCCCCCTGAACCTGGCATTGTCCGGCAGACCAACCCTGCCTCCACATGATGGTGGCCTGCTGCCTCCACATGATGGTGGCCTGCTGCCTCCACAGTTCTGAGCTTCAGGCGACGCCCTTCCAAGACTAAGCTGCTCTCCACCCAGCTCTCGTGAGTAAGGCCTCCTCGTTCATACAGCCCCGATCCAGATACCCTCTCTTCCAGACACACCTTCTACAGCTGGCCTCTTTGTCACTCACCACTCAGAGTTTTAATGCAGAATTTGCATTTTCCCTTTTGTACGCTTAATATATTCTATTTATACCATTTCTAAGTCTGTTGCCACCTGCCCATGTTATAAATATTTGCAAATCCAGGTCTTTCTTCACTAGTTTTCATGATATGTGTCCTCGTGTACCTTTCCATAGGGCTCTCTAAGAGCCTAGCACATAGCCCAGGCTAGTAAACATTTGCTAATTAAGAATATTTTCTCCTGGGGGCTGGGGAGATTAACTCAGTAGAATAAGCACTTACCCGTCAAGTGCAGGGTCCTGAGTTCAATCCCTGGCATCGAAAAAGAAGAAGAAGAAGAAGAAGAAGAAGAAGAAGAAGAAGAAGAAGAAGAAGAAGAAGAAGAAGAAGAAGAAGAAGAAGAAGAAGAAGAAGAAGAAGAAGAAGAAGAAGAAGAAGAAGAAGAAGAAGAGAGATCAACAACATTCAGATTCCACTGATTCCCTAGTCTAGTCCCTGCAATAACACACAAATGCCACTTCATCATCCCTTAATGTTGTTAATGATGAGAAACTTACTACTGTATAATTGTACTTTAGAAACTCAAAATGTATGTGACCTAAGCAATTTTCTTTCATTACAGGCAAAGGGCAAAAGTGGCCCTTCTCTGAGCAGTGAGAGTGAGAATAATTTATGGCTGTTAATTAAACCCTTGCCTGATATTTTCTATTTTTAAAGGGGCAACCAATTATTTACTCCTCCATCGCCCTTGAGGTGCTGAGAAGCACTTTTAAGTGCACTGTCAAGTGCCAGGACGCAGTGAGTGGCAGTCTGAAATTGAAGCAGCCACCTTGTGCCTGGGGCTCAGCTTCTCCTGCTCTGCTGGGCTCTGTGACTATGAAATGAAACTGCATTATGCTCTGCTGCTCCACAGTTTTTTCAGACTTTATTTTAATAACTTTATTGACATGTCAAGGTAGACAAAGTTGTCAAAGGTGGCATCAAATGGCCAAATAAATCACAGCTTGATCTATCTTCATTTCCCATTACTTCGCTGTCTCCTTCTACCATAATGAGGGTCTGCTCACAAATCTCTGACGCTGTGCAAATGTCAGGCAGACTTTCAGTTTCCCCTTGAAGTCTCTTCCTACCAGTTTATGGAACACAACCTTCTGTCACCTCATGCCTCAAGAAGCTGGTCATTAAATACTAACTCGGAGCCAAAGGCTCTGTTGTGTATGTTTCGCCTCACTTGCTCATGCAGCAGTACACGGAAATGGGTGGGCTTTAAAGGCCTGAGAATCCCATCTCTGTTCCTAGAACTACAGCGGACATTGTTAATTAACCACAGTCGTCTTTCTCCATAAACTCAAACAGGCCTCAGCGTCCATCAAGACTGTTCTCCTGTTAGTCCAGAGCTGGATCAAGAGCAAAAACCTATTTGCTGTCTCAGAGTCCTGTAAAAAGTCATACTAGGTCACTGAAAAAAAAATCATAGAATGCTGGAGCTGGTCAGACCTATGGTTCATTAAGCTCAATATCCTATTATAGAGGCAACTACACAGGAAGGGCTGAGGGAGGAATCGGTGTCCTATTTGACATCCACCTTAAAAGTTATCTCCCCTTTGTACCTCTCATGGATCTGCAGTTCATAAAATTTACCCAAGGCCATGTTGCATCCTAGTTTGCAAATGAGTAATAGCCATGTCAGCAGAAGTCTTCAGGTGTGTGGGGGATGGGCTGACTCCCAGCAACTGACCAACATCTTCACTGATAGTTGCTGGAGGCTCATTGTTGGAGGCACATGGGGCTTTCGTTTTCTTTGCGTTGCACTTTAATTTGCAAAACTGCTCTCTCTAGATCTGCAGAACTATCCTTTGCAGAAACCATGAACAGGCCATACTTTTATTCCTTCATAGTTAGCAAACAAGTGCCCAATGTGGATGATCCATTAAGTCACTTGCAATGCCCGCACGCTGTATTCGTCCATGTGCTCAACATACAAGGAATATTTCTCTCTTTCAGTAGCCCAGTGAGTTCTCATCTCAATTCTTTATTCAACCATCATTTTCCCATGAGCCCTCTTGTCTTAGCGCCCTCCTGCTGCTAAAACAAAATGCCTCAGGATGACTTTCACAGACAGAAATGTATTCTTCACAGCTCCAGAGGCTGGAGAGTTCAAGACCAAGGCACTGCCAGTGCCAGATGTGCTTAGTTTCTGCTTCCAAAATTATACCTTATCTATGAGTTCTCACACAGTGGAGGACACTGACAAGGGAGAGGCCGGTGCCTGCCAGCTCTTCCATAGGACATTCCTCCTATCCCCATGGGCACAGCCTTTGTGACCCTGTCATCTCCCAAAGGTCCCACCGCTGGACTCTATCAGCTTGATGTTGAGGGGCCAACATGTGAATTTGATTTGGGGTTTTTTACTAATTTTATTTTAATTGACATCCAATAATCATACACAGTTATGGGATACTGCATGACGTTCAGCACACTTGCATAGGAATCCTGGAGAGAAAGCCACACAGAGTGCTTTCTGGGCCAGCCTGTCTTTCCAGGGGCCAAATCACCATGTCACTCCTGTCCCCTCCCTGACTCATGTCTTTCTTCACATATGACACCATCTGGCATGCTCGCTGTGCTGCTCACTGATGTACAGTAGGGACCTGTGTCTATTGTGTTCAGTCCTATAGTCCCAGGATCTAAAATAACACCAGTGTATAGTAGGTATTTAGCATATTTTTAGAATGAATGAGCAGATAGATAATCTGAGGTGGCTGTCAGAGTATTTACATTTTTATTTGCTTCCAGTTGTAGCCCCTGCCTGGGAACTCAAGATAAAAATAATACTTGTATTAATTTGGAATTAGGTCCAATGAGTGTATCATGGATACAATGTGCAGCTCTGGCATCTGGCAACAGGGGTCTCTGCACCTGAGCACAGGTGTGTTCCTGAGTCTATGCAAAACCTCTCCAGCCAGGGTCATTCACCAACACTCTGCCTTTCAAAATTGCCTCAGCCAAACTGATGAACCCAGAGATACTTCAGGTACATAAGAGTCACATTAATTCCGTTCCGCACCACTACCGCAGTGGCTAGCCTCTGTGAATCTCCTCACCCAGCTTCAGCGGGCTTCCGCACACGTCGTTTTCACCCTAGTGAAGTGGGCTGTTCCCTTGGCATTATCTTCACATCATGGGTGAGAAAGCAGCCACTTGATTGGCCCAAGGATATACCTCGAGTCACAGACAAAAGAGTTGCAACGGAGAAGACTGAGCCTGGACTCCACTTAGACAACCTGGCTTCAAATGCTCATTTTATCTTGAGCTGTGTGACTGAGGAGGGTCGTTATCTTTTCTAGGTCTCTATATCTTACTTGACAAAAGAGTCCCCTCCCATGTCCCAAAGCAGATGAGGAAAGTAAGTGGCGTACTGTGCATAGCACGGAAAGCTCAGTGGCGGGGACATAACAGAACACCAGAGTTAGCGCTCATCCTTGTCCCCTGAATTTGCCCTTTCTTGTGGCCCAAAGCATGTCAACTAGAACAGCTATAGAATTCAGGAGGGAGACCCAATTTTTACTGACTTATTTTAGAGACTGGTACACATTTCAGTGAGTTTATCAGTAACTCAGTCAGAGAATTCAGGGCCCAATAGGGTATTTCACAGTCTAAATGCCAGCTGTACTCATACAAGGCCAAAGCATGTGTGATTGGGGTTGGGAGCAGCTACTGGCTTTCCCAAATAAAATCTAAGATACTGCAGTTTAGTTGAAGGCCTCCTGTGAGCAATATTTTTCACTGTAAAAATGCAGTTCTTTGCTAGCAGGTTACAGTTGCCTTCATGTGCTCCAAAAATATCCCACCAGTTTTATAGATCATTGAGCAGATTCACTTTGATATTAATTGATGTTTTCTCGTCTTTCACCTGCTGTGTTTATGTGCTAGTATGCCCCCCAAATAAAGCATGCTTAACGACCTGGTACTGCAGCACTGCTAAAAGTGCTTAGTTAAAGCACAGAGTTTGCTATAAGCCCTTAGCATCACTGCGTAGCAAAATTGGACGCTGTTTTGAAAATGAAGTATTTCCATAATTGTTTCCAACACCTGATTCCAGCACCAAATCGCAGAGAACACCTCATGTTTCCTGGTGTTCCCACTTGTACATTTTTTCACTATAGCCACTATCTGGCATACAGTGTATATGCGACATCGATTGTCACCATCGAAAAGAACCTTGTTGCGGTTGGCAACTTAGATAAATCAGTATTTTCACTATTTCTGATAAGTTAATGCATCATTGCTGTTGTTTGCATATGGTTTGTGCCCCTGAAATCATGCTGAAATTTAATCATCAGGGTGAGGTATTAGGCCGGTGGAAGTAGGCAAGTGTGTGGTATACACCTCCACACCCCAGCAGTCTGGGAAGCTGACGCAGAAGAATCACAAGTTCAAAGCCAACCTGGACAATTTAGGAGACTTGGCTTCAACATAAAGAAAAAAAGGGGGATTGGGACTCTAGCTCAGCTTCCTGGGCCCAATTCCCAATAACAAAGATGGCCGTGCTGTATGAAAGAGACCATGAAGCAAGACCTGTCTCTTGCCATGTGGCAGCCTGTACCACCGGGAGACTTTGCCAGCAAGAAGGTCACTATCAGGCACACCTCACAGCCGGGGACCTCCAAAACTACGAGCGAGGTCAATTGCTTTTCTTTCACAGTGTACAGCCTCAGTTATTTTGTTCCAATAATAGAAATAACTGATCACGTATGATCATGCTTACTACACCAGCAAGTATAATCCCAAAAGGAGCAATTATGATGAGAAAAGAAACATGGAACTGCATCATGCAGCAGCAGTATCTGTGTCTTAGCTAGTCAGAGACTCACCTGTTTTCCTTCCCTTGTTTCCTACTTAATAGCCTCTCCTCCCTTGAGGCCCCCACCGTATGCTGTGTTCCCATCATCCTTTCCTCAGGATGCTGAACTGAAGTTTTAGCGTGCTGTATGAAGGGAGTGCCTGCTTGGGAATCCCAGCCTCGTGTGTTTCACTGAATAACATCACAGGTGATTGGAAACTCACAGCAGGTGGGAAACGGCTCTCTAAAATATCCATGAGCAAGGAGACCATGAGGGCCGGGTGTGAGAGGTCCCCTCCAAGGGCCTCCAGGCCTGCACCACGCTGCATCAGGCGCCACTCCTGGCCACGCTCTGGCTTCAGGGTTCTTGGGGCCAGGCGGAGAGGAGCCCTCCGCACTCTGCATATGTTTGGATTCTCCTTTAAGGAGCGAACCCACAGCAGACACCCAGTTCTAAGATTTATGCTAGTGGAAAACGGTAATGCATTTCAAAGAGGAATGATCTATCCCGACGCATCTCTTTTTTTCACCGCACTGAAGTACAAAGTTACTATATTTATTAGATTTTTTAAAAGTCATAAACCATTTAGAGCCATTATCTTACAGACAGATTTGGCCGTGTCATAGAAGGCTTCCATAGGTATAAATTAATACACAATCCTCACTTCAAATAAAACTTTTTAGGCTCCCCAGTGAGTAGCAAAGTCATATTTTAACAGAACACCACATAGATTTCAAAGTGTCCTAGTTTTTGCTCACTAGAATTGTAGTTTTTTTACCCAGACTAGAGCATGATGCTTTGACAATGAAGAGACAGCACGCACGGAGCCTGCGCACGCTCTTTCATACTGTGTGTGCACAGCGTGGCCATCTGGGTAAGTTTACTGTCTATCACTTCACAAAATTTCATAGCAGCGTTACAGAGGCACCGTCACTCCCTTTTACCAGTAAGGAAACTGGAGCTGGACAATGTCAGGCGACGTGTTAGGAATCTATGGGGTAAGCGGCAGAAGCAGAAATGAGCCCCAGACTGTCTGACCCGAGGTCAGCATCATCGAGTCCCTCAAGGTGACCCAGCATTCCGCAAACTTATTTTTACAGTAAATGTCTTACAATTACTTCATATCATAAGCATCCCTTAGGAGACCCAACACATGTCAGTGTGGAGAGGAGCCATCATGGTCTCGGGCCAGGGACCTTCCCACACAGGGACCAGACCTAGCAGTCGCCGGCCATAACCCTGCCCTACTCCAAGCAGTGTGCCCTCATCCTGGCTCTGCTCCCTTCGATCATTCCTTTAATAAACTTCCCACCAACTGCCCGTCCCGAGTGTGCTGTGAGTCTCCTGTCAAGGCCCTGACTGCCACGGGGGCGTCTGTTGCATTATGCTATACTAACGGGTATTAGTGGCCAGTTGAGGGAACAGTCGTGCGAGGGTCGCTGATGTGGAGGGTCCCGCCAGGGCATGACTAGTGGGGTCACGGTCACCTCTGAGAGACCCAGTGTTCGCTAGGGCAGCACGCTTGGTCGCGCTAGGTCCGCCTACCAGGCTGGCCACCTCGAGCCTCGGGACAATGCAACCAGTGTCGCTCCTTAAGGAGGCAGAGGACCAAAGGTAGCAACACTGTTACCTTTGGGTGCAGTGCAGAAATTCTGGGTGCAGTAATTCTGCCAGAGGCCCACTTCATAATTAGCACGTTATAGACAAGAAATGTAGGTAAGGTGGAAGATCTGCCAGTCTAATTAACGCAATCGTAGTTGCCCTGCTAGCGTGCAGAGGAGACCCTCTCTGAGCCGGGCCTAACTAGTGCAAGCTTGAAGCAGAGAGCTCCTGAGCCCGGCACTGCCCCGTAACCCGGGGTCCTGCTTGGCTCTGCTTTGGCTGCAGTTCCTGACGCTCGTTCCCGCGCCAGCCCACTTCTTTTGCGCACATCTTCTCCATGTCCTAGCACCCCCTCGGCTCCTGCATGACCTCATTTCCTCCTTCCGCCCCAGTTCTATACTGGTCCTGACAAACAGTACCCGTTTTGAGGGGTTTTCTTCTGATTTTCCTTGGTCTTTTCTAAGTTAACATTGTTGGAAACCACTAAAACCCTACAAGACTTGAGCACATTCTTCAGTGCTCATTTTCTGTCCAGAAATGTTCTAGAAAACAATACTCCAAGGAGGGATCATAAACTGTAAACACCTCCCTTAGTGAAAGGGCTGAGCACTGCAAACCCAATTCAATGGACAGAGGAAAGTGACCTGCAGTACTTAAATATCATAATTTAAAGCTTTGAAAGTTTAGGAGAGAGAGAGAGAGAGAGAGAGAGAGAGAGAGAGAGAGAGAGAGAGAGAGAGAGAAACAAAGAAAAAGAGGAAAATTTCGTAGCCACCCAAATCTAAAATACCGAAGTTTAGACAAGAAATCATGTCTACATCTTGTACTCTGAACAACTACAATGAAGACAACATTAAGCAATATATTAACTAGTGTAAAAAATAATAATAATAAAATTAAATTTCAAAGAGGAAACAATGCAGAATTTCACTAAACAAAATTATATTTGGTACTTTGTATTGTTAGCTTCAAATTATTTGCCCGCTGCGGGTAAGCCCCTGCGCCCCTCTGCCCCGCCTCTGCGTTCCCGCGACTAACTTCC
>PVJA010027373.1:0-16618 GCA_004027025.1 Myocastor coypus
GGGGGGGGGGGGGGGGGGGGGGGGGGGGGGGGGGGGGGGGGGGGGGGGGGGGGGGGGGGTTGGAGTGGAAGAGGGGAAGAACAAGAGCAAAAAGAAGAAGGGAGGAAGGAGGAGGAAGGGGAGAGGTGAGAAGCAGAGAGAGAAGACAGAGGGGACATGTGTGAGCTTCCACCTGCTCAGCACACCACTGCATCTCTAGGCCCAAGGAGTCTCTTCTCTTGCTCAACTTGGAGTTGAAATTTAGTTCTTCGTAGTCTGTGTATTCGTAACTTCTATATCATTGAAGACCTATTGTTTTAACTGTCAATAAAAGATTATTGACTTCATCTATTATATATAAAATTCATAAAGACGGTAGAGCAACTATGATTAGAATAATAGCAGGGAAGATTGTTCAAATAGTTTTGACTTCTTGAGCATCTATACTACTAATGTGTGTTAACTTTGTTGTTAATATGAAGGACATAAGGTATAACACCAGCGTGCTAATTAAAAAAAAAAAAAAAACGATTATAAGAGTATGGACTCACAAAGAAGTGAGCCCATTCCTCAGGCCACGTACTGCACCTGCACGTTAGGTGGGGAAGAGCTACAGCCGCCCCACGAGCATATCTCTGCACAGTAGGCAAGACCATGTGCATAAAACCCCTGGGAATAAGCTTGGCCGCCTTCAGTGTAATGGAAATATGCATGATGCTTTTGCCTAGGGTTTATTAATGAAACTGTGCTGTAAGGGTATATTTTTCTTTTGTAAAGTACACTAAAAATGTCAAGGATTAATCTTAGCAGAATAACATTTCTGTATCTAACAAAGAAAACCACTGCTTTACTATAAAACAAATAAATAAAACATAGAAAATGCATCTATCTGGTAACTGATAAAGTAATTATTCCCTTGTTTGGTCAATATGTTAAAATGATTAAATCCTTCATAATGATCTTATTTAACCCATTTTGTAAACAAACCTTTCAGCGCATTGAACGAAAACCATTGACATTAAGTAGGAGATTACTTTGTACGGGCAGTCAAGAGAAAGCATGTTTACCAAACTCAAAGTAGAATATGAGTGAAAAACACTACTTTCTGATAGCAGTGATGCCCACAAAGACCACTGAAATGACTTTAAGTTGTTCCAGCGGTACATCTCAGGGACATGTGTAATATCTTATAGGCCTGAAGCCATCATTTTGGGGGGAGACAGCTTTTATTACTGAAGATAAAAGTAAAAAATATTTCTGCTATCACAGCTTTGCCCTTTCCTACATTTGACTTTTTTTTCATGAATTGCAAAATGAAATAGATGATTAAAAACCTAATCACTGGGCAACCTTCCGAAGTGTCCAAATGTTTCAACAGAACACATTTCCCATGGATGTGAGTTTCCAAAAAGTGAACCAGGAATTAATGTGTCTGGCGTCTAAACGAAAAAGTCTGTATGACTGAGAAGAAAGTAGAACTCGATAGCTGAAACGACCTAACTGTTAAAGCCATTTCCACAGACTTATTAGTGATTTTATGATATCCTACTTTAGCAGAAAAAGAGAAACAAAAAAAACTGACTGGATAACTCCAACCTATGACTGAAGCAAATTAGCTTAATATTGATATCTTGGTAAAAAAAAAAAAAAAAAGAGCCAACGTCTTCCTATCACAAATATGGAGTTGTTATAATCATGACTAGAAAATGTTATCATAAAAACTTTAAAATTTATCATTATGTTGAATGCTGTCAAGAGTTTTATGCATTCTAAAAGTTGAAAAAAATTGTTTTTACAAATTTTACTCCATGGCTCCCATAACATTGCTCAGGGACAATTTACAGGATGAAGGACAAACAGATTTGACATTTACTTCAACATCTAAACAAACAGAAATTCTAACAGTAAGAAAGAGTGGAAATCACATGGTAAAACTGCAGGGAAGCAGAAATTTGAATAAAATTTTATTTTATTGTTAAACTGTCAACTCCATCAATGTTAATCAAAGTCTATTTTAATAATATGATTAAAATGTCAGTTCTTAAGTTTGAGATTTTCGTTATATGAACTATTTCTTAGTTTCTCTATTGACCTTTACACTATTTTTACTGATTTTTTTCATTGAATTTTCTATCCCACTTTTCTATCCATTCAAGAGTGCATTAAGAAAGATCATCACAATTTAATTGTACCCATTTTACTATGAATAATATTTACCCTTTATTAAGATACACAGGACAATGCCATAGGGATATTCATAATGGTTCAGTAAAATTAATTTTATACCAAGTATGATACGTGCTATTATTTGGGCAGAAAAAAAAAAAATTCCTTTCATCTGTATAACCAAGTGGGGTTTTTAAATATTCTTATGCAGATTATGTCTTACTGCTTTCTAGGCCTACGTGACAGTCACAGCAATGACAAAGGGTCCAGGGCCTCCTTTGACCTCCCTTGTAGATGCTCCCTATTTTCAAAGCAGGCAGGTAGCCGAGATCCAAGGCTGCAAACCAAGATGAATGGAGCAGAAGATGCTCATTAGAGGGGACGGTGTGGCACTCATCATTTTGTGCTGTCACAACACCATCTGTGTTGCACCAGACCGGAGTAACTCTGACATGACAAATAAACCTCTTAGGGGAAATGGGAATTCTATTAATTGTTGCACTGTCTGGCCAAGCTCTACTGATAGGTGCTCCTCTAAGGCAGCTCCCTACGAAGTGTTATTAGAGAACTAATGGTAGCAATGAATTACGATTTCTTTTAAAATAACATTTATTTTCTCTGGATGAAAAATAAGACTTCAAGTATCACAATTTCATTGGAGTGGTATAAACATATGCAACCTTATGATTATATTTATACCTCACCTGAGGCCCTGACTCCAAAAATAAATATTGCCTTCTTTATCCTGCTAATAAATATTGTTCAGTGGGGCTACGTCACGTATCCTCAGGGCAGCCATTTCCCTCAACTGCAGAAACCGGTGAGATGATTGGTTTGAGTAACTTCTGACCTCACGACACTGACCTTTCCTGGAGCATTGCTGTCACCAGCAAGGACGATAAGGACGAATAACGTCTGTTACAGGTCTTGGGTGCGCACGCCCTGATAATTGACTACGTGCATTATCTCAGGTGAGCCTCAGAATAATCCCGCCAGCCTTTTATTAGACTTGCTTTTAAAACAGGAGTAATCAAACACTCGTGGCCAAATGTCAGTCAGTCAAATAATATTTTCAGTTTTGCCAGTTTTACAGCCTCCGCCGCACTCTTCAATTGCTCTTGCGCTGCGAAAGCTGCAGGCGTGATAAGAATCACACGAATGTGGGTGAATGTGGGTGAATGCAAGAACATTAAAAGGAAAAATAAACAATGAGCTGGATTTTGTCTGTGGGTCTCTAACTCTAACAGAGTTGTTTCTCTAACTCTGTTCGAAATAATGCAATTCAAGTTTTGCAAAGTTAAATCACTCACCCAGGTCGGTAAACGATGAAATTTACATTTGAATACAGATACCTAGAGGATGTGGCTGTTCCTACGTGTTCCAGAATATCTTGCACTTCCAGCAATGATGGAGAGTTGGAGTCAGTGCAAAATTGAATGCCTTCACCACTGGCACTAGGCTTTCTCCCACGGAGGGATGCTCTACATTAGTCTTGAGACGGCAGTAGGGGAAACTGCACACTAGAGGACAAATGCGAGCAGGACTGAGAGGAACACAGAGGTGAACAGACATTTTGAGGTGCAGCAAAACAGAGACAAGAGAGGAGCTCAGTATACGCTGGGTGATGGAGCCTGAAATATTTAAAAGCCAGACATGAATGATTTCAACAAAGGCACTGGGAGTTTCTAACATGCCGTTACATGGGCCACAAGGCAGTGTTCCAACAGGTTTCAAAAATACACGAAGATATTTTCTCTCCTACAATGGAAATCAAAAGGTAGAAGAGGCACGGGACAGTCTAAGCTCCAACTCTGTTCTCCCACATTTCTTCACCTTTCCCCTTGTTACGGTTTGTATGTAGCTGTCCTTCCAAAGCCTCCTGTAAATCATGGGGCAGAGGAGCTGCGTTTGGCTTGAGGGGCGGGACCAGAGGGCTAGGGCGGGGCTTGAGGGGCGGGGCCAGAGAGGTGCTAACCATTAAACTGACAACAATCGCCTCCCTACCCCTCACCCCCAGACAAGGCTGTGAAGTGCCTGAGGTCTTGGGGTGTGTGATTCAGGCTGTTTAAACTGCAAAACCTCCAATAACAGTGGACTAAATAACCCTTTCCTCCCTTTAATTTTGAGGGTCAGGTTATTTGTCCCAGCAACAAGAGACGAGTAATTAAGACACCCCTCTTCTCTGAGTCAACTCTATTGTTAGAAAAAAATTTTGCTGCAGCGCCAACTGTAGCAGCTGCTTCCTTATTCCTGGAAAGGGAAGGGGATAGGAAGAGAATCCTGTTTCCTGAAAAGGACAGGCACTTTTTCTAGTTTCTCTTCCAAATTGATTGGCTTAAAACTTCCTGGTTAATAATTAGCTCATCAGAGTTCCCAAGTGTGGAAGGTCCTTCCTTTGGAAAGGAGAGTGGAAAGATTTCCTGACACTGCCCTCTTTTACCAAGGCCCTCGGTAGCTCCACCTGTGGCCATTTCCCCAGTCACACAGGCTATAGGAATGGAGAAGGTAGCTATCTGAGGAAATGAAGACTCCTTCAGGAATGCAGGAGAGACTGAGCACAAGAACAATGCACATCTCTAACTCATGTAACACCTCTAACTGCTATGGTAAAACACTCACAAAGACAAAAAAAAAAAAATGCCCAGCGTGGTGGCTCACGCCTGTAATCCCAGCACTCGGAAGGCTGAGGCAGGAGGATTGGTGCGAGTTCGAGACTAGCCTGGGCTACAAAAGTGATCTCAAGGCCAGCCTCAACTGCATAGTGAGACCCTGTCTCAAAAAGACAAAAAAAAAAAAAAAAAAAAAAAAAAAAAAAAAAAGAAATAAAACACTCACGTTGGGCTGAAGCAAGACTGGCACAGCAAAAATATCAAACAAGCAAAAGCAAAATAACAAATGGAGCTTGCTGTTAACACAAAGCTTATTTCTGCCACAGGAAGTATCACATGGTATTACAGGCCAGCAAGCCCTTACGTTTTACATGCCAGACAGTGTGCCAGAAAAGAAAAATGTCCAGTCCTGTGTGGTTGACAGCACACAAATGGATATTTTGAAACAGTCTAACAGTAGATTCATGGGAGGTCATTTGGGATACTATAAATGCATCCACACACATACTAGAGAGTCAGAGAAGGCACTGACTGAGGTCAGCCTGTCACAATATTCCTTCAAAGGTGTAGTCCTCAGTAAAATCTAGAAGTGATAGGGGCAGAAATTATCCACAAATACAAACATAGGCTTCTATTTGGCAACTTAGGTAGCATGCAGATTCATATCAACTACCATTCTCTTACAAATCTAGAAATCAAGTCTAAGGGCTGATGAGATAACTCAGTGGACTAAGCACCTGCTTACGCAAGCACAGGAACTGGAATTCAATCCCTGGCACCATATGTTGTGCTGTCCCCGCTCCCCAGGCACACTGAGCAGGCCACTGTGTGGGAGCATGGTGATGCACACCTGTAATCCCAGCACAAAGTAGGATGAAAACAGGAGGATGACGACAAATCTGAGCTGTACAATGAAACCCGATACCAAATACAATAAAGGAAGGAAGGAAGGGAGAAAGAAAGAAAGAAAGAAAGAAAGAAAGAAAGAAAGAAAGAAAGAAAGAAAGAAATTGAGTCTAAGTATTAGTGGTAACACTATAGTAAACATGCAGATGCAATTTTAATTTGTACAGAAAAAGACATTTGCAAAATGTCTGGGGTATGCTTGAAATGAATGATTTCTTTTCAAATGAGAACATATCTCACCTACAGGTTATTGGTCTTAAAAACGGCACCTGGCATAAGTTGCTGGGAGAAAGCCTGCACTTGTTCTTGAGAGAAGCACTGGGGTCACAGGTAGCTGATCATTTAGGAGTCTTATGTAATCTACTCAATTGAGCACGTGAGGAAGGATGCATTTGTGGCTAAGGGAAAGAGGACTGAACGCATAAACGCTTCTAAGGTTTCTTTTCCCTAGGTAAAATTCTAACACCATGGTTGTCAAGCATGTATTAAAATTTCAACAGTGTATCGGTCATTTTTATTGGAATTATTTTGAGATGGAGATTTTTCTACTGTAACACTATTGATATTTGGGGCTAGATAATTCTTTAACATGGGCGCTGTCCTACACACAATGCAGGATGTTTCATAGTGTCCCTAATTGCCACTAGGTGCCACTAGCATTTCCTAGAAATGACCCAAAAAAAGTTTCCAGTCACTGTCAAATATCCCCAGGAGAACAAAATTTCTGTTCCTTCACTTGTGCCTTAAGGACAACCTCTCCTTAAGAAATATAAAATGACATCACTCTATAGCTTATTGATAACTAACAATTAAATTTCTATTATTAGTTTTAAATATATTGACAAATATTTCTGAAAAGTGATGAGCAGCCTGCTCTCCAAGTTCAAATACAGAATATCTTCCCTACCTTTATGAATACAGATTAATAAATAGTTTTAACATTGTCAGAAGTACAGAGCCAGTAAAGACAAAAAGCAACCCATAGAAACTCCAGTGCTGCTTGTAACATGTGAAGAGAAGATTTCTAGAGGCTGGCATGCACCTGAAAAGGAGACCTGAATTATCTCAGAATGTGGAAAACAAATGGTGAAGGAAATATCATCCAGGAAAAACAAGGTAAAATATAGGACTTAACAGCAATTAAAGGGCCAGTGAGATAGCTTGGCAGTCAAAAGCACCTGCTTAGTCAAGCTTAGGCAAAAGCACAGGGACCGCAATTTGATCCCACATGCTGTGCCAGCCTCACCCCCAGGGTGGCCTCAGCCAGCCAAAATCATAAATTAATTAATTAATTAATTAGTTAATTAAAATTGGGAAGTAACTGGAAGATTCAAAATACAGTTAGGAGACTGGGCATGGAGGCCTATACCTGTAACCGCAGCACTTGGGAGGCTGACAACAGAAGAATCACTATGAGTCTGATCTTCATAGTGAGACCCTGTAGACACTATAGATCCTGTACTAAATACCAAACAAACAAACAAAAAATACAGTACAATTGAACCATTGAGATAGTTCTGTGGCATAGTTGCCTGCCTGGCAAGCATAAGGTCCTGAGTTCAATTCCTAGTACCAAAAAGAAAAAAGTTTAAAAGATAATGATTTCTAGAAAATTAAAGGCTAAGTAACTGCCAGAATGATCCTTTCTTCAGGGACTTATTGATAGGCTTAAGCCCAGGGTTCTAGGCTCTATAGAAAAGGTAGAAGCCACATTGGCTACAAGCATCTTAGGATTTGTGTTTAACCATCTCACAAGAAAACATTATTAGGTGGATCCTGATTTCTGCTTTAAGAATCATGCAAATATTTTCCATATTAAAATCAACATATGCATATCTCCTTATCATATTTGCTTTGCATTCCAAATGTCTAACATAATGTCTGCCACATTATAGGCTTAAATAGATCTCTAAAAACTAAATAATCTAATATTGCATAAATGAAACCTCGGTTTTCCACCATCCTAAAAACCAATATACCACAAAAACAACTTCTAGCAAGACAAACAAAGCTCTCTTTAACAATCTGTATGTTTTTTGACATTTCATAATGTTCAATACTTTACAAGATGAAACAAGATTCTAAAATCTCCAACTTTCCTGACTGAATAATATTTACAATAGCACTTTTAATATCCTAGCACTCACAAAAATCCTACAGCAAATGTTAAATAAGAAAAGTAGCATTTTAAAAAAAGTGTGAGCCCAAATCTAATATCATAGAGCAAGAAAATACAAAATACGATGCATAGTGTTATAAACCACTGTTGCTTGCGGAAAAAAGAGAACAGTGGTGCTTGAGTTTAAAGTAGCCCATCTCTGAGGACCCAAATTCCCATGCATCCTCTGGCTGGAACTTAGAGAAAATATAGCATAGTTCTGCTACTGCATTGTTCTTCATGTTTTTGGACTCTATATGCTTAAGTGGTAGGGCTCCTGGGATTGCTAAATAAAATAACAATCATTATTCTGCACTCAGAATTTTCACAGATCTTGCAGTAATATAGTAGAAAGTCACACTCAGGTCCACTCAGAGACAGAAAATAAAATTAAATAAATAAATAAATAAATAAATAAATAAATAAACACTGTCATGTTCCTATATGACATAGAGACCAATAGTTTTCAATCTTGCTGACTTATTATAAGCACCTATAGAACTTTAAAAAGTTTGAGGGTATAGATGTCATTCTTGGAAATTCATATTTAATTGGTCTGGATTAGGGTCTCCATAGTTTTGAATAATTCACATGTTATTTTGATATAAAATGCTGAGATATAGGCATAAGTGAATACCACACCAGCAGTATGAACAATGAGGAAGAAATATCCTTAGGACTTGTTATTTTAGTTCATTAGGTCTATCGCATTCCAAAATGGACCGCACTGCGTCCTTCCCAAAACGCACAGGTTGACGTCTTCGCTTTCATGTGTCTACCTTTAAGGGCCAAACTGTCACAAGCTAAGATACTAAGTCAAAAACACGGGCATTCATGAAAGATCAGGAGCGCAAAGCCGAGATCACTTTTCTCCCTGGGACACACAGCAGGTGAGTGGTGCAGAGCGCAGGGGCAAGGTGGTGTTGGTGAGCCAGGAAGCCCTCAGCAGAACCCAAACTCTGCGGCCCTGGTCTTGGGCTTCTGAACTACAATATGGTGAGAAAATCACTCTCCATGACTTAGGCCAACCGCCTTTGCAGCTTTGCTGTGGGAGCCAAGACAAGCTAGCGCGTTCCACCTCTCCTCTTTCTGGCTTCCTCAGTCGCTACTGCGTGTATATGGGCACCGGTGAGCCTTGTGTGTACAGCGGCTCATTCATTTGACAAATAGTTGTACTGCGCACAAGGGGCCATTCAATTCCAAATTTATTGCTCTGCAGAAGATTCTAAATGCAGGTGTTCTTTCTCCTCTATAAGAGAGACTAGACCTAATGTGCTTTCTGTCTTTTCTTTGCTCTCCTTAAAAATCACCCAGTTATGCCACGCGGGCCCTGCCTCCAGGGCACTTTGAGCTGTCCACCACGGTGGCCAGCACCTGTCACCCAATGTTGAGGAGCCTGAAAACAGGAGGTTCACCATGAGTCCAAGCTGCACAGTGACACCCTGTGCCAAATACATTTTTTTAAAAATCACCCAGTTATAAAGCTGAGACATGAACACGGGTCTGTGGCCTCCCCCCCCCCCAACCCCTTGCTAAAGAACAAAATAATAATTCCCTTTTCTCAACAAATATAACCCCAAGGGCTGGAGATTAAACCCAGGCCTCACATATGTACACTAGCCAAGAATCATATTTGTGAGCTACATTTCCAGATATATAGTGGTTTAAGATTATTCCATAACTTTAGAGTTCAAAATGCAGTAATGACAATTTTTGGACGTAGAATTTTGGCCTCAAAACCTAGATTGCCTCAATTGTAATGATTTTTACCTTCACACTCTTCCATAAGTACTGCCGCACGTGTTGGCATTCAGCCTTGCCTGACCTCTAACTTGACTTTTCTAATAGTTCATGTGAAATGTGAGAGGACCTGAGAATGCAGTGGCCCAAGTGGCATAAAACAGAGGTGTACATCCAAATGCAATAGCGGCAAAACAGAACCAAACAATAACGTTTAAACTTATATATTATCTACAAAAATAGTCTTTTCTCAGGCTTCCTGGATGTTAGTTTTCAGGGCACCCACCATTTTCTCCCCAATAAGAGGTGACATACAAAATAATGCTAACGTTGAGCTGTCTCATACATGAAAATTTTTATTTTCTTTCGTTGATTTTGTGTGTGAACACACTGGTGTGTGCGTTAGCATGTGACCGTGATTCTAAAATGTGTATCGGAACCTTTCATCTCCATGCCACAATAGCCTGAACAGGACACACTGGGAACAAATCCATAGCTCATAGGACAGCAACTATGGTAAGAGACAGAACTCTACTAAGCTAACACATTCTCAGTAGATAGCTACCCACAAGTTTAATTTGGACTCCAAGAATACTCACTCAAGGGTATAAATGCCAAGGAATATTTTAGGTTTGGCCAAATTTCTAGAACTCACAAAATTTTCCAAGCTCTAAATTCTAAGTGATATTTCCCTTTCTCTTATTTTGTTTGGGTTGCAAGTGAAATGACATTTTCCAACATATTTCCGACTTACATTAGTGCTTTTCTGCTTTGAAAACATGCTTTCTCATCTTGGAGAAACACAATGTTTCTGATTCTGAAGGGATCTCATGGAAGCAAGAGCTTTCTGTGAAGCCCTCTGCGATGCTGTGCCGTCTCTCCCTGGGACAAGCTGGAAAAGTCTGAGTTAGAGCAGCACAACTCATAGGGCATAACAGGTCCTTCAATAATTAAATGCTATTTAAACTTCCCATTTGTGTTTACTTGGTCTACAAAGGGATTGAGCTTATGCAAAGATTATAGTGTATGCATTGTTACAAATTTTGCATCTGCGTGTCTGTGTTTTAATGCCTTGTATATATCTCAAATGCTTAATGTTCCAGGAAGTAAAGACATTAAAAACCACAGAGATAGTGGGGGGGGGGGGCGAGAGAAAACTGCAGTTTTTTAAAATCTTTAATTGTATAGTAGTTTTCAAAAACAGTTTGACGACCAATCATACTTTTTATGTTTTAAAGGTAAGTGAGTGAGGTAGCTCTCGTTGCTTCAACATAATACTGGGACCCTGGCTGAAGGGACAGAAAGCTATTTCTATGCTTCTGAAGGCAGCGGGTCAAAGAGCAAGGTCTGGATGATCGCTCTCTGGTAGGGGTGCTCTTCCTTGCTTGTGGACAGCTATTCATGTGCTCAGGCGGCTGAACAAGGGGGCTTTCTGGTGTCTGTAGATGTGAGGACACTAAGCCAGATGGAGCAGGTCCTATGCTGATAACATTATTTCCACTTAATTACCTCCTTCAGGACTTATCTGCAAATACAGTAACAATGAGTTGGGGCCTCACCATATGAATTTCAGGAGTATATATCCTAGGAAGGTGCCACCCAGGAATGCCATGACGTGTCAGTCTAGTAAAGGTGATTTGACTTCACTGGCAGCGTGCAAGGTGACTCACAGACAGCAGTTTAACCCAAGGTCCTGTGTTCAGAAGAAAGCACACACCACCTGCTAAGGGTTGAGATGAGAGGATCCTTCCTGCTCTGCCCTGTAGGAATGGCGCAACAGCCGCACAGTCTGAAGAAAATCCTTTGCCATAAAACCCTCCAGGCACATGATAGATGCGGAGCACCTCAGTGCCGTAATGTTTTCAGATCATTTGGGTTCCAGTCTGGGTTATTTTCAATACAGGCGCACACAAAACCCAGCTGCAAAGAAAACGTAGCAAATAACAAATACTTTCGGAGCTCTTATTACGTGAAACCATTACTAGCCATTATAAGAGAGCTCTTATAGAAGATCTATGTGGCTATTTCCCACAGTTTGTAGCACCAATAACCACCGTACATCCAAAGCGTCTTGTAATGGCCCACACATGAGGCCGGCACAGAGCCCTTTATTGCTAATATAAAACGAAAGGGACGTCGCTGCCCGTGACAACCGGGAGCAAGTAGTTGTATATTCTACTTACCAAGAAAAAATACAACTTCTCTTCCTAAAAATTTGCTTAAGCCTTCAATAGTATATCTTCTTTGCTTCCCTTTTGTGGAAGTAAAAGGGATACAAGCTAAGGAGCGACCTTCCCAGCTATGCAGTTGCCTAATGCTAGTGCCACAGAAGGAGAGACAGCTGCACCTGCCCTGGGTTCATGGGACGGTTGTGACAAGCACAGAGATCCTGTCTCTTTCTTAAGTCTCAGTCGATAATAATATGACCTTGGGTCTGCCACTTAGCAAATCCCCTACACAATCGGAACTGTGGATAAGGGAAACATCCTACAACTATTGACCCACTTCTGTTAACAATGAAAGCAGAATACGTGTATAATGAAAGTCGGAATTATTTTCCTCTCTCGTTGTCTGTAAGTCACAGTGAGGGTATTCAGTATCCCGAGCTCTGAGTGTGTGGACGTATCACAACGGATTGCTGGGGCATTTGTTGCCTCTGTTACACAAAGCCACACAGCCTGTATTTTCACAACGATGTGCTCCAGTAGTTAAATCAAATGTTTTGAGGCCCCACGGTCTCTCTGTACTTTGTCCTGTGGAAGCAAAAACTTCTAAGACTGGATTTATGTCAAAGATCATATTTTCTTTCCTGTATATAGTCAGCTATAGAGCTGAACCTAAAAACACTATTTGCTCCCCTTTGAAAACCTCAGAAATGGGGAATCTGATAATATGTTGAAATTGTATTCCATGAAACAAGCCACTGGATTTCTCACATGCCACATTTTTCAACTTTATTTCTCACTGTTTGCTTTTGACTTTCTGAATTTATCCTGTGGTAAGGTGAGGCATTTTGCCCTTGAGAAGTGTGTGCAAGTTACTATATTTTCCATCTTGGCCATCTTATGAGACCGGCAGTGAAATGCCAAGAATAATGTAAACTGCACAGGAAAATACTGTGACGTACTACGCCTAGAAATATCTCAGCTTAATAGGTGTTGTGCCATTAACGGTGAATTTTATGGAGGTGAAGAGATGTAAACCTGTCATATAGGCGAAGATTTACAATAATGTCCACTTCAGGGGGTGGTTTTCATCACAGTTAGCATCATCAGGAGGCTTGCGAGTTTTTTCGGGTCTCTTCAGCCATGAAGGCCTCTTCACGTGGTCCAAGGATAGGCTCTCGACCTTCTAAGAGTTGATGCTGGTGAGGTAGCTTGCAGATCTTCTCTTTGGTTATCCCAGATGCTGTTTTAGACAGTAGGGCAGGGATTTTGTTTAAAAGAATTAGTTTAAGATGGGCTCAGAACAATTTAATTGAAGAACAATCTTCTATACATGATGCATTTTTGATGGTTGCTAAAGTGTTAATGTAAATCTCTTATAATCAGATCTAGACACAGCTTTCATTTTCAAAAGACCCGTGCAGTGTATTACCGTAAGAAATGAATTGCTTTTGTACATGGATTTCACAGTCATAACAGAAAATTGCATGATAATTTGTTAGCTATCACTGTGAAGTCACAAGGAGGAAAGCCATTTTATACTGTAAGCTTGTCACAGATCTGAGAAAGTGCATTTTGGGAAGCCGCCAATAACAAGCAAGTGATCTCATTTTAATTTAACAAAGCAAAAATCACTATGCCAAGAAAGTTTCTACAGCTTTTTTAAAGCCTCTTGTTGACAAATTTAAATTTTTAGCTAAATATGCTCGATAAAAATATAATTATTTTAAAGCTCTGGGCGGGTGACATAGCTCAGCAGACTAAAGCACCTGCTATGGCAAGCTTGGGCAAGCAGAAGGTCCAATCCCCAGCACCTGGAGCTGCACCAGCCCCACCCCCAGGGTGGACTGAGCTGGCCAGAGTCTGAGTGCAGTGGTGGACGTCTATAATCCTAGTGCTGGGGAGGCTGAAAGCAGGAGGATCGCTGTGAGTCGGAGCTCTGTAGTGAGACCCTGCAACAGCCAAATGCATAAATAAATAAATAAATGCGTTCACTTCTCTATTTTTATATGTTTTGACAATAGAAAATGTGTGAGAAGACAAATGCCTTCTGCTATTTTCACTTCCCAGCCACTAAAGCTTCTGTGCATGTAATCCATAGTGTCCTTGTAAGTGACGAAATTCAGAAAACCACAGGGCCCTGACCGTGGAGTAAACACCAATGTATCTCCAAAAAGAACACGATGCAAAGACCAGTGGAGGCTCCTGGGTCCTTGGGCAAAGAGATAGTAAGAAAGCAGTGGGACAAAATCATAACCTTTCATGTCAGGTCAATACAAAGGCCAGGGAGAAAGACTGCCATACATGTCTAATACAACATGTATTTAATGTAAAGCTCAGCTGACTGTGTCTTAGCTATTTTTTTCTAGTTACTCAGTCAAAATATCCAGCACCTCATGCCAAAGGAAGAAAGGCTTCACTCAGCTGCCAGTGCGCAGAGGTTTCAGTTCATAGTCAGCAAGCTCCAAGGCAGGTGGCCTGGCAGAGGAGCAGGAGGAAGGAAGCAAAAGCCATTTATGGCAGAGAAAGGCAGCTGCAAAAGCAGGCCACCAGCAGCAACAGCAACTTCGTCTTATCCCTTTCACGGTCCGCCTAGACGACCTCGCAGAGGGCAGGTGCCGTACTGATCATTTAGTAGTCCTGGACTCGTAATCCCAGCGTCGTACAGTCTAGATTCAGCTGAAAAGCCCCACCCATCACTGCACGAGGCTTTGGGAGGACACCTAGACATAAATCATAACAGCAATCTTTTTGCTTTAAAAGTGATTTTTTGGTAATGATATCACATGTAAATAGTGTGATATGATGAACATGAAATTGTCATTTGTCCAACAAAATAAAAAGGCTTAATTTATAAAAGTTGGTCGAGATTTACCAACTAATAACATACAGCATACCTATATAATAAACCATGATAGCACATAATACACATTATGCATAGTATGTACATAATATGATGTAATAAAAGTATTCACGAACACCAGCTCTACACATCTACATAACAGTCAGCATAAGCAAGGTTTTAAAAGATTCTTAAAATGTGTATTAAATTTTTCATCTCGTTTACATTTAATTATTAATCTTATTAAATCTTACTCTAAGTGCCTGTGCAGATAATAAATTGCACCTTGTAAATTATAAATACATGATAATAACTTTGGTAATTAGTGTCTTAAACATCAATGTTTACTAAATCCAGCCCATGAGGTAAAACATGCAATTCACAAGCTCATGGACATTTCAGGCAGCAGCATTTCCAGGTATTTTTAAGGAGAACAATGAGCATTTTTGTGTTGGTCTCTATTCGTTTGGCTACATTTTAGAGGAACGCTAAACCCAGGTACAGTAAGCCACTGCACAAGGATCTAGAAAGACTAGATCTTTGTTCACACACTGTTCTTTTCCTAGTAACACAAACTCTCCATCTACCAACTATATACCAATACTTAGGCTATGCATTTAATGTATAAAATAAATGAAAAACAAATTTAAGAACAAAAGCTTTCAAATTAAAAGATTAGATGTATAGAAACTTCCATTAAACAACATAAAATCTTGTAGTAGTAAAATAAATAATTTAAAGAGTAAAAATAAAATAGAATTACATGCTAGTATTGTAGCCTATCTCTTCTTTTAGTCTAATAACATGTGTTCTACAGGGGAAAAATAATATCTGCATGCACAAGATAATTATATACTAGCTTCTCTTAGTTTCTTGAAAAGGATGTTTTGGGTAACATTATTTAGACAAGATATCTTGTCTATATCTTGTACTCTGACTAAGTAATCTGAAGACAACAATACACAATATATCAACAATTTTTTTTATAATAAGTCTTTTATCTATTTATCTGGCACAGGGTCTTGATACGCAGCTCCAACTTGTAGTGACACTCAGTCAGCCCCCCAAGTGCTGAGATTACAGGTGTGTGCCACCACACCCAGCATGGCATTTGGTACCAAGAATTTAACCTGTGTCCTTGCACTTGAGGTGAGCTAGCTCCCCAGTCTGTATCAACTACTATAACTGTTTCACCTATTTCAAAACTCAGCCTTAGTGTTTATCTTTATTATCTTTTAAAAAATAAAGGTAATAGATAAATAAAACTAGACATGAAAGGCATATATATCTATACTCATGATAATCTTGCTGAATTGGCCTGGATTTGCTGTTTAATCTATATGTTCTTAGATCCAGTAGAGCTTCTTGTATTAATGATTCTTTCAAATTCTTTATTTCATCCATCTTGAACTCTTGGAATGTGTCACTCCTTGGGAATTGTGATCTTTTGGAGATGTCATATATGTTAGTCTTTCGTATATTTTATGTCCTGTGCTGATGTGTGCATCTGAAGAATTAAATATCTCTACCACCAAAATAAATAAACAAACTCGGGTATAACATGAAAGGTTCTGCCTATGTCCTAAGGCATCTTTTCTATTTATACCTAAAACTAAGTTGTCCTTCTTTTACTCTGTATAAATGGTTTCCATTTTGACCACTATTTACATTCTTAACTATTCAGTGAAGAAAAGTAAATATTCATGGGTTTTATATGTGTACAACTTCGTCCACATTTAAACAAAAATAAAAGTAGCATAAGGAAACACAGATCGTCAGTGGGAAGCACGACCAAAAAAAAAACAAAAAAAATGCATATTGAAATGAGAACAAAATGTAGCTTGTTAAATCATCTAGAGTGTAAAGAAAACACCTGTTTCATAAAATCTAACTCAAGAAATTGTTGATGCATTTAATTATCAGACTCCCCTATTAAAATCTGCTTTTAGGATTTGGAAATGCTGTTGTAATTCATGACGCTTGAAGCTTTTATCTTGATATCAGCTTTGGCGGAATGCTTAATGGAGGAAGTACTCATGGATGATTCAAACAT
>PVJA010027374.1:0-27500 GCA_004027025.1 Myocastor coypus
TTTTTTTTTTTTTTTCTAAGCAACATTAATAGGGAGGTGGGTCATGCCCACACACTGCACTGTATAGAATGATTGTGAGGACAATATGCAATATGTCAACTTTCAAAGAAAAAAAAAAGTAACGTGGATTTAGAAAGGTTAATGTTTAGTTGTTTGATCAATCTTATATACCTATATGCATTAATCTAAACTGATCCGATGTTGAAAATATGTAATATAACCATTGTTAAATTTAAACAATAAAAGAATTGAAAAGAAAATCAGCATAGAATATAGTCAAAATGAACTAGGATATTTTGAAGCTTGAGGAAGGTGAAACTGTACTTCTGCCTTCATTTACTTTCAGATTTCCTTTAGTTGTTACTACTTTTAGACTCCTTTGAAAATAAAAAGAACAACCTTAAAAGGGAGAAAATGTTACCAGAAATCAACAATGGCATATTTTCAAAATGTTTCAGTGGAATTCATTCACAAAAGAGCCTCAGGCGAAGTCAAGCTGAGCAGGGCCTTGGGGACAGAGAAACAGTGAGAATAGGGACAAAGGCAATTAAAGGTAGATGCAATTTTAATGAGATGACAATTAATTAAGGTGGTCCAAACTCTCTAGGCCCCTTCTCCCCTGAAAGAACAAGTGTCTCGACAGTGATCTGTTTTAGGGCTTTAATATCATCAGAGGTAACCCAGTCCACATAGGTTTCATTCCCTGCCCAGGCTTTGCTGAGTGCCTTGCCAGCTTCAGATCTTAGCACTGAGCAGCTGAGGAAGAGGCCACATGGCCCTCCCTGAAGGCAGGCCAGGGGACAGCCACGACAATGTCTGGACTGGAACCACTCAGACAAAATGTGCCAGGTGTTACACAAATGCTGGGTCACAGCAGGCAGCAAGCTGGGCATAGCCCTTCCCCATGTAGAATGTATATATTCTGCCAGGAACACTGCACCCATAATTATTAATAATCAAATGTGATAAATGTGAGAATAAGCAGTTTTGCTTAATGCACAGATGCAATACTCACTTCATCTATATTCAGGATTCAGGAGGCAAATGATAAGGAATTACAGAAAGAAATGGAATGATAGAAATCATGCCAGTAATTTAGCTGAGTCCACCAAGGGATTCTCATCCTGGATGGGATGTGAATCTTGTCTTCCCTGAATTGAACTCAGTTTCCATTTTCTAGTTTCTTTTTTCTACATATGAGCCTAAGAGGTCAACTTGCACCATTTGGGGTATACCAAGCCACCTCAGGGATACCTTCATTATAACACTTCTTTGGGGTAGCAACCTGTTTGGTTATATATGATCTCTCTGATACAACCTATACTCCAAAATATCTCAAAGAATAAAGTAATACTGTGATTTTTTATCTGTCCTGCATTTAGTGGAGAAGGATTACCAGGTTCCACTATAGAGGTAGTTCCCTGGGGGATTCCAAGACTCATTCTGGCAGAAGGGATATGCCTAGCCTGTAGAACCAAGTCCTCTACTCTGATGGGCTTACCCCATGCAAGGAGGAAATATAAGACAGAACGATGTTTTGTGGAGAGCCTCCATGAAGAGATTTTAGCTAGGAAGAGCAGCAGGGAAAGTGGCAAAGGGCAAATGTATGGGTGCAAAGGCAGAGGAACTGAGAGTGTGTGACTAATCAGGGGTAGTTGAAAGAGCAAGAGGAAAAGAGTGACCTGATAATCCCCAACACTTATAATACAAGCCTACCAAATCTGTAAGGCTACTTTACTTATTGATTTATCCAACACAAAATAAGGACTTACTATGCTCTCTGCATCCTAGATATCAAAAGTTCCTCCTGTTCTTATTTCTGCCTGTTCATACAGCACCCTATTATGGTTCCACAGAAATTGATTAGCTGCTCACCATCTTCCAAGCCCTTAGAATTCTCTGCAACATGGAGTGCTGTTGTCTGAACCCTGTTATGGCTCCTTTTCTTGTCCTAAGTGTTCAGTCCCTGTTTCTTAAAGAGTCTACAAAATAGTGACTTTAAAAAAAAATGAATAACAAAAATAAAATTTTGTAAATGAAGTCCAGAGGTTTGTCTTGCTTGGAGGATGACCCTTGTCCTCTTTATCAAAAACTTAGCTGCTATGGTACTTGCAACCACCTGTTTCAGGCCCACACAGGAGGGAAAGACAAGCTTGGACTCCCTTCAGTACTCATAGGACATGTCATTGGCCAAAATGCAGGGTATACACACAGCTGCAGAGGAAGACACAGAAGGCAGAATTTACAGACTTCTACAAAGCTAAAAAGTCTTTAGTTTTGCTAATAAAAGTGAAGACAGTGTCCTTAGGTGGGCATTAGCTTCTCTCTGCACTGACCATAGGCCATAAGCCAGTTGTAATCTGGGAAGGTGGCTCCAGCGCTAGGACATGGTATCAAAACTTGGTATTTTAAGTTAACAGCAGAGCACATTTTCCAAGCACATTTCCTCAAGATCTATAATGCTGCTCCCACTTTAATTATTTTGAAAGCATGTGCCCCATAAGGGAAATCTGACTATTTAGGTCTGATTCACTCTAAATTATTGAAAAATTGATTTTTTACAAAGATGTTTGCTAGCCAAGATCTTTGAATCATTTTAATGAGCTGGGAGGGGGGGAGCACTCTCTTTTCTTTAAGAGTAAAAATAATGTTTTTGTCTTTAAAAAGAAAAAAAAAACTGAACCCCAGATTAATCTGTTCCTATATTCCTTGAATCTGTAAATGAATAACTTATTTTTATCAGCCTTTGACTTAAAAAAATGCCCACATTACAGCACTAATATGATGAATTTTATTTAAAAATAAATGTTATTTTTCATATTAATTATGAGCAATCGATAACTTGAGTGCTTATTACCAAATCTCTTAAAATAATGCAGGTGATAGTGACTCTTCATAGAGGCATTACTTAGTGATGAGCTTTTCCCATCACAAGAGTATCTAATGAGGCTCATAAAAAAGTCAGACCAGTGATTGAAAGTCACTTTCAAATAAACATTATAGTCCTGAACAAATGCGCTTCTACTCTCTGGCAACCTTATTGGATTTCTATTGGATCACAGAGTCAGACACAGTTCATGAGAAGGCTTAAGGCTTTAGGAAAGAAAGATGATGCAGTAGGACATCACACTAGAAAAGGGAACAGAGACGATACAAGGGACAGTGCCGAATATATATTAGATCTGGCCATGTTCAATTTGATGAGTCACAAATCCAGTGATCCCATGAGTCAGCACCATCCTATAAAAAATGCACGGATTACAAGTGGAGATAGAATTTACTGAATAAAGCAAGAGCTTTGAGAGTCCGACAGGTCTGGTTTGAGTACTCTTCCCCCATCAAATAACTGTGAGACTTTGGAGCAGTTTTCTAACCCCTGTGAGCCTCAACTTCCATAGTTCTATAAGGAAGACAGTAATAGTACTTGTATTTCATTGGTTGTTGGAAGTTTACCTGAAAATTCATACAAAATGCTTGGCAATAGTCCCTGGCACATGATACACACTCACCAAATGGTACTCATTTTTAGTAATTATTTTCTTTCCTTTTATTTTTTACAGTAGATATTCTCCCTTCAAGAACTGTTCCCTTGTTCATCTTTAGTCTTTAAAAAAGCCAAATTATTGAGGATAAAGGTAAGAGTGAGAGTGAATATTTGAATTAATCTCCCTAGGACTTGGAATTTCACTGCAACTGAAATAATAGTGAGGAAACTGTTTTAGACAAGTTATTTCTGCTCTTGCTATGAATTTAAACTGTCACTATATGCTAAAAAATGAAAAATTTTGGAACAAGTCAGAGTTTCATCTAGAATAGAAAGGCAATGTTTGGGTTGGCAAAAATTAAACAGAAATGATGCTTACTAAACTGACATAATAAAGAAATATCTCAAAAAACAAAGCAAGGGAGTGGCGAGATAGCTAAGCAGCCTAAGGGCCTGGCTGGCAAGCACAAGGACCTAGATTCGATCCCTAGTACCACATGTCATTCCAGCCACAGAAACCAGGCATGATGACACATGGCTGTAATTCCAGCACTGGGGAGGTTGAGACAGGAAGATCACTATGACTATGAACTGTATAGCAAGACCTTGTACTAAGAAAGAGAGAGTGGGAGAGAGAGAGAGAGAGAGAGAGAGAGAGAGAGAGAGAGAGAGAGAGAGAGAGAGAACAAGCATAAAGAAAGTAATCAAACAAGACTTAAATGACAAGCTGGGCGTGGTGGCGCACGCCTGTAATCCCAGCACTCGGGAGGCTGAGGCAGGAGGATCGGTGTAAGTTCGAAACCAGCCTGGGCTACAAAAGTGAGTTCAAGGACAGACTGAACTGCACGATGAGACCCTGTCTCAAAATGACAGTAGAAAATAGGCCTCTTATGATAAAGTTTGAAGTTATCCTCAGAAATCCCAGAGCAAATCCCTTTTAGAAGTAATGATAAATTAATGACCCTTTTTCTTCACAATCTATAGATACATCCCACAAAGAGCCCACTGTGTCTTGATTATGCCACATCTCCAGGTTGAACACAATGCCTGCCATGTGGGGAGCTCAATATACATCTGTGAAACAAACCAGAAATATGCAAAGGAGTGATTTTCACCAGCAATTTGTTCCATTCAAACTGAGAATTTAACTGTATAACAATTAACAGTGGCCAAATCAGTGGAAAGTCACTCCATGAGTAGTATTACAACCAATGCAAGAAACTAATGTTAGCCATTAATTGCTGCCCATCCAGGATGTAATACCTGGAAGAAACCTGAGAGATCACCTACTTTAGTGGGTCTCAAAGCACCACTGGAGAGTATTACCTGGAACGTGTTGGAAATGAGAAATCTTAGGTGCTTCTGTAGGACCTTCCACTGTTTCCAGAATCAAATCTTATAATAATTAGATAACTGAAAGTGCCAAATCACTACCTTTTAGATTTGTGACACTATCTCACCTTTCTACGCTTCTTTTTTCTTACCTGTAAGAGTCAAAATTACAATACTATTCTTAAATAATGTAAACTATAACAGATAAAATATACACACCAAGACACAAGACATGCACATAAAACTGTAATTTTCTTTAGAAAATATAATCAGAATTTTTGCATGCCTTAAAATTTTAAAGAACTGCCCATTTATTCCAGGCAAAGTTTGCTCAAATATGGAAACGTCTGGCCATGATTCATGTCAATGTGCATGAGGTTATAGCTCATTACCATGAAGGCTGCAGGCTTCACTTTAGATTTGTGCCTGGCCAGACCACTGGAGGCTCACATCAGGCTGCTTTCTAAAATGACTCCAGGGTGACCTGAGCCATTAAAAGGGGACTCAGCTGGTGGTAAAAGGATCTTGGTAAACATGATCATCAACTTGACAAACACATTTTGAGATGTGCAACCTTGTTCTGCATGCCTATAAACTGAATTTTCTGAGTAGTTTAGTGTACCCAAGGGAGGGAAGCTCTTGTTCACCACCTGATTGGGAGTTAGTGCTCCTCCTGTGCTTGTGTAGGTGGGCTGATGATGGCATGG
Source organism: Myocastor coypus (assembly GCA_004027025.1). Classification (NCBI taxonomy): domain Eukaryota; kingdom Metazoa; phylum Chordata; class Mammalia; order Rodentia; family Myocastoridae; genus Myocastor; species Myocastor coypus. Next base: position 5,524 of record PVJA010027374.1, read on the forward strand.
AGAAATAAAACAATTACACCGGCCAGAAGTCATCAGTAAAGACATGAACTAGAATACAAAAATCAGGAAATAGAATTCCATAAAACAGATTTTTCCTGTCAATATTTGTAAGAAATTCTCTATAAAGAAGATTGAAATATACACATATTCCCCATACATATGCATAGTTCACTTATAGCGGGATATTGCACCCCTTGGAAAGATGCTACCTTATCAGGTCAGGAATATGTTCAATTCAATCTCTTACTTAGCTTGTTAACTTTATCAGTATGAAGTCAAGGCACTGACCTTGTATGATGGAGTGCCTGAGCTGAACTGCTTGATGGTTTTCCCATCAAGAAAATAGAGCCCACGGGAATCTATGCCTGGAGACTTCAGGTTAATAGCTAAACAGACAATAGTATCCTGACACTAAACTGGTGACTCACAAAGACATTTCTTGGTTTTCATTTTATTAAACATACCTACTTTACCCTCTTTTGGCTCCCTCATGTCCAGGGTTCACATAAGGAATGTGGCTGCTGAAAACAAAGGATGAACACTCAGGAAAAGAAGAAGCACCATGTAGAAAGCACAAATGACCATCATGAGATAGATGGGACCCTGGGTGGCCCCATCCCACCAAACCAACTGTAATTATATAGCCTTCCAGGACCTCAGTTATGCAGCTCAAAGGCAGAACAAACAGCTTCCAAGTACATACATTCTAAAGGTTACTAAAATTTAAATTTAAAATTTATGATTTTATCATTTTTCTTGTTTAAAACCTTTCACCTAATCTAAAGGTTTCTACAGTTTGATTATACATGCCACTAATAATTATTTAGCATACTTACAATATACAGCTATGAATTACTTATAAATTAATGTGTAATTCAATTTATAATCTATATATAAAAATGTAAGTAAAATAGAATTTATGAAGAATAAAATAAAAATGGGGCCAGGGAGATAGCTCAATGGCACAGTACCTGACTGGCAACTATAAGGTCCTGAGTTTGATTCCTGGTATGGAAAAGAGATGGGAGGGGAGGAGAGACAGGAGGAGGGGAAAAGAGGGGAGGGGAGGAGAGGGTAAAGAAAAGAAAGAAAAAGAGGAAGGAAGAAAAGAAAAAAAAAGAAAGAGTGGGAAGGAAGATAAGGGGACAATTAAAAATACTAAAATTTTCCTCTTTGTCTAATGCACATTCAGCTGAAGCATAAGATCTTCCCATTTGGAGATCTTTTACATACAGGACTTTCAGCTCCTCAGCTAACACAAAAGGAATTGCTGTGCAATGCCTACTTCTCTAGCTCCAACTCTTCCTTTGTCCTGCCTCAGATTCAGCTTCCAGTAACATCCTTCCGTCACACTCAGGTCCAAAACCAGGATTTCTGCCCTTTGGTCGGTCAGTTCCCTTTCACCCAACTCTTCACCTACAAGGTGAAAGCCCAGTACACACCTAGTCCCCACAGTCCTACTTCTGTCTATTAATACTCTTTTCACTGGCAGCTGTGAAGCAACCTATAAAAAACTTCTTTGTTGTTTTTAGCTTTCCATATGAGCAATGACATTCAGATAATGCACTTCTGGTCAGCAAGATGGAAAATGATGGGACATGGCAAAAATTCAGAAATAACATCCCCAAATGAAAGCAGAGTCAGTTAAGATACATATCACTTTTGCTCTGTGTCCTTATCCTTCTGCAAAGACATGGATTTGATATTGAAGGCAAAACCACAGGCCATAGTGGGAGTCCTACAGTAACCACAGGTGTGCACACTGCTGGAAGGGAAGGGAGCTGAAGGACAGAGATCAAAGAGCACAATAGCACCTAAACAGCAGGCCAAAGTGGGGCTCACTTCAATCTTCTGAGCACAGGATTATGCTGGGAAGTCACAGGATTAGACTGTGATTATAAAAGTTCATGCTGACTGCTGTGTGCAGGTTGCACGTGGACAGCAAGTTTCTAGTTCAGTGAGAAGCATTAGAAGCCTACTGATGATCAAGGTCAGACTATACATCATTGAAAGGTGCAGAGAATTCACGGCTTACAGTATAAAGCCCACAGTATTTGGGAAGTGATTAGATGTAAGAGATAAAGCAGAAGGTAGTATCAGGTGTTTACAGAGCAGGCCAGGAGATGCCACTATGTACTAAGATTCACAAAACAAAACAAAACAAAACACAATCTTTTCCACAATGCTGAACTCTCTTAAGATATAGATATCGATATACTGTACAGTAATTTCATAATAAATTCTGTTTTCTCTAATCTTGCTTCCATAGGGGGCTGGGCAGATAGCTCTGTGGCACAAGTGCCTGCCTGGCAAGTGCAAGGTAGTGAGTTTGAACCATGGTCCCACAATAAATAAACAAACAAACAAATAAACAATCTTGCTTCCTCATTCTCTAAAGCTTCTATGGTAAGTCTTTTCTATTCTCAAACTCCTACTTGCTTCACTTCTACATCATTGTTTCAAATAATCATCTCAACTCTCACAACCCAAAGCAAACAGGAGAAGGGAGCCTCATTTACTTCCCATGTGAGTAGAGGTATCCCACAGACCTATACTCATCTCTGCCTTGCTCCTGTCAAAATGGGGTGGCTTTGTTGGAGGCTTTACTTCTTCAGGCCCTTCTGGGTCTGACTCAGCCTCTTTTCTTTGGTATTCTTCAGTCCAGGCACTTCTCTCTTAGATTTTCAACCTGCCAAACAACAAAAGATTTCATCTACTTTCAGTCATTGTCCTCCTCTGGTCACTACCTTATTTCTCCTCCTTTCCCTCCTAACGAAATTCCTTAAGAGGTGTCTATGAAGTTTTTGGCTTCTTTTCTTATCTACAGCTTCAAATGCCATTTATACAACAACTTCTGATATCTGACTGTCTTGGCCTAAATCTGAACCCAATCACAAGGAAATTGTGCAATCTTGGGTGGTTAACTTCTTTATGTCTCCTTTTTTATCAGCTCGCTGTAACATAATAGACACCAAGGACTTGGCACAGGAGTTAGCAAAAGTCAGCTGTTGCAGTGGCAGTAACTATTATTCACTCCTCAATTCTTATTTTCTTCTCCACTGTTACAATAATATAGCTTTCACTAAGATCCATTGCAGAAGTCCCAAGATTCCTATATCGGTAGCTTCACTGCCAGTGCAGCAGAGCAGGAGGGCTCCACCCTCATAAATGAATCAAAGCACATAGCATATGGCTATTCATTGGGTCTGTCCTCTGACAGTTCTTCCTTACACCAGGGCCCCTGCACTCTGATTTTGGGCTTTATAGCATCAGGAATGTGAAACATGAGTATCTGTTCTTTATAATTATTTCATCTGAGGCACACTGTTACAGGACAATCATTATGTCACCATGGTTCTCCCCAAGACATTAGATCTGACCGCTGTTTTTGAGTCTTTATTTTACTTCTGCTCCACATCCCTTGAGACCACACCCTCCAGTGCTAAATCTTAAGCTCTTGTTCTCTTTGTGCCCTCTGTAACCTCCTTTGCAGGCACATTCTCCCTCATCTAACCTTTACTGTAGAAGAATTCCTCAAAGCTTTCTCCCTGACTTGCTTTTTCTCTCTCTCCAGAGTCTCTCACAAACTACAGCTTCAAATGTATCTAACCTGGCAAGTCCAAACCTCCATTTTTAGCCTTACCAACCTTCTCGGCACAGACCTGACTGCCTGTTCCACATCTGTATTTGGCATAAGGTCACTGTCTTCCCCAAAGCTAAATGTTTTAATTGGCCCCTGAAGCATTTTTCTGTAGTCATACCTGTTTTATATTTATATATAATTTCTAATAATTGTTCTTCCTTTATCAAATATCCATTGAGTACCTATCTTGTGTGTGTGTGTGTCTTTTTTTGAGGCAGGGTCTCACTATGTCATTCTGGCTGGCCTTGAATTCACTTTTGTAGCTCATGCTGGTCTTGAACTCACACCAATCCTCCTGCCTCAGCCTCCCAAGTACTAGGATTACAGGTGTGCACCACCATGCCGGCCCTATCTTAGAACAATATTTGATGCAGTTTATAACTAGTAGGCAAAGATAAAATAGGTAAGACAGATTATAGATTAAATAAAACCAAAGATGGTTACAATGTGAATTGAAATGAATTTACAATAATGGCTCACAAACTTACTCCATTTGAATCCCAAAGATCCAAAGAGGTGAGAGATATCTTGCCAGTTCTTTACCATTATGACCATGAAAGACAGAATAATACATGTAATCATTAAAAAAGGAGAAATTTAAAATAATTTGAGTATTCAGAGTAGACAAGATTTTTCCTAGGAGGTAAATGTTTGTGTGAGGTCATCAAGACTACATACAGCGGTATTAATTTCCCCAAGTGTAGGTTGACTTTAAAAGTTCTCTCTCTCTCTCTCTCTCTCTCTCTCTCTCCTCAATCCCTGAGAGTTTCTGTGCTTTCAATCTAAAGATAAATGTAACCCCTCATAGAAAAAAGTGGGGGAGGAGAGCGGAACATAAAGGATTAATAAACACTCTAAAATCATTACCCAGTCCCTTAAGTAGCCTCTGAAGTAAGAGCAGCAAGGAAAACATTGTAGGTGGTTTTCCTCTAATATACTGTAAAATTCTATAACTAAAAGGGTATGAGCATTTCACTGAATTTCTAATGTCTTTCTAGGTTTTAAGATACCACAAAGAGATCATCTTCTTTCTTCTTGCCACAAGAACAGCTGGGTGCAGGGGAGGCGGGCCCATGACTCACCATCTCCTCACACCCACAGAAGCTGTCTGAGCACCAAACTTCTGTGATCAATAGGTTCACAGCAATGCACCATCTGCCAGCAAATTTAGGACAAGGCCATTAGTCAACTGGTGACTTGCCAACTGACCACACAAGCCCAATGATGGATTCTCAGAAAAGTTAGCCCATGCTGGGAAACTAAAAAGTCACAGGTATTTTGAAGATAAAACCCACAGAACTGAGGTAAAGAAGACTACACAGGAGCCATGGAGCCAGAAGAAAAGGTCCTTGTAGATACCAAGGTTGCACCTATCAGCTATGTGATCAGCGGAGGCTAGGAGAGCACCATAGGCAACATGGGAGGCCACCTGGGCAATGGCTGCCCTTCAAGAAGATTGAATCCACCAACCTCTAAGAGGATAGAAATCAAGGTCATATGCCCAACTAAAGATTTAGAAGCAAGTCCCAAGGTAATAGCTTTCAGAGAAAGGAAGAGAATCCCAAATCGAATTGTGCATTTCAACGTGAAACACATGCAGCTTTGCCAGGCACCTTTCTGTTTGTTTTTCTTTGAAATTCTAGAGGACAGCCACGTCTTCAGACTGTCCTTCTGGAACTTGGAGGGGCACTAATGTCTCGTGAGGTAGTGGCTTCACTCAGTCATCCAATCAGTGCTGAAGGGTTATGGTGTCACACAGATGTGGACTAAACTTAGCTTCATGGTTCATTAACATTTTGGCTTTGGGCAGGTAATTTCATGAGGTCAGATAATCCCAAGATGTCCAACTATCACTTGCATTGCCCAGAATGTAACACATGACTTCAGATAAAATCCATCCAGTACTTTTTTAGGGTCCTGTCTTGTCCTTTTTTCTTCCCTCCCACCCCTCCCCTCCCCTCCTCTCCCTTCCCTTCCTTTTCTCTTTTCTTTCTACCCCTGCTTCTCTCTCTGTCTCTATCTGCTTCTTTCCTTCCCCTCCCCTCTCCCTTTCCCTCTCCTGCCTTCTCCTCATGGTATATTTCTGTGCCACTTTCTATGCTACTCTGGAGATCCTAATTAACTATATACTAAATGAATACAAACTAAGGGATTTTACGATAGTGCCAAGTGCTAGGGAGATAACAAAATAAGAAAATGATGCTGGCATAGGAGAAGTCTTGGTTTTGTGGTCGGGAAGGACCATGTCTATTGCTATCTGAGCTGAGATCTTAATAAATGGAGGGGCAGGGGAGAGAGACAGAGACAGAGATATGGTTTAGGGGTGGGGTGGGGTGTTCTCTCAGAGAGAGAACAGAATGGCAGTGTGTGAAGAAAGGCTATGCCAGACAGAGGACAGTGTTGATGTGAAGGTGACACACACTAGAGATGTTGCAGAAGCAAAAAAAGTATCCATTTATACTCCCTTCTCTTTCAACTTTCTGGTTCTGGCCACATTGGCCTTTGCCTGTGTCACTGCCACTGTATCATCGCCACTGCCATGCCTTTGGTTTGAAGCATGCTTTTTACCTCTCTTCAGTCTGTATGCACATCAGCCTTGCTTACGAATGGCTTTTCCTGGACAAGGTAATGTTCTTTAGTTATATATGCCTGATGCCTTCATTTGGTCTGGTAGCATTCATGCCAATGGAAACTTTGTGAATGAAAATTTAATCTTCTCTACACTTGACTCTAAGTTCTGGGAAAGCAGGAACGCCGTTTGCCCTGGTCCATTATATGTCACACCATAACACAGTCCTACCACTAAGTTAACAAATGAGACCAATGAGACCAAACAGGGAGAATGAAATGCTTTTCAGTCATTAACATAACCTTGCCTTTGCATAAATAAGCCTATTCCTGTTAAGTTTCCTACCTTTCAAAATAACTATCAAAGGTTTTTTAGGGGAATCACTCAGTGAGTTTGGAATAATGGAAGACATTCAAAATATATAATGAACGTTTAAGTCATAAAAATTTATTACAAAGAATAACACTGCTTGGGGGCTGGGGAGATATCTCCGAGGCACAAGTGCCTGCTGGGCAAGTGCAAGGTCGTGAGTTCAAACCCTGGTCCCACAAAAAAAAAAAAAAAAAAAAGTAAAAAAGAATAACACTGCCACTAATGTCCCTAAAATATTCCCTCCTCCTTAGAACACACTTATCATTCTTGTCACTTTCTAATGCGTCTCTTGATTTTTTTTCTTTCATGAGTGTCTTTACAAGGTGTGATAAATATTATGAGCACTGCTAACAAGTGTCATCAGTGGAAATGCAGGCTTACAAAAATATTATGATGCTAGATGGGGAAAAACTGAAGGCCTTCACTTTAAACTCAGGAACAAGACAAGTATGTCCACCTTTACCACTCCTATTCAATATAGTTGTGGAAACATTAGCCAGAGCAATTAGACAAGAGAGAAATAGAAGGAAGAAGAATTGGAAAAGGAGAAGTGAAATTATCATTATTTGCAGATGATATGATGCTCTATGAAGAGGACCCCAAAAACTCCAAGAGTTTTGTAGATTTAATTACCGAATTTAGCAACATAGTAGGATACAAACTCAACTCCCAAAAAATCACTAGCATTTTTGTACTCACTGAGAGAAAAATAAGTGAAACCTTGCCTTTTACAATAATGTCCAAAAAAACAAAATACTTAGGAATTAATCTCACAAAGGATTTGTACCAGTGAAAATTATCATATTCTGAGAAAAGAGACTGAAGAAGATTTGAGAAAATGGGAAAATACTCCATGCTCCTAGATAGGCAGACCAACATTGTGAAAATGGTCATATTCACAAATTGTTAGGTAGATTCAACGAAATTCCAATTACAATATCAATAATATATACCTCATAGAACTAAAGAAAACTTTCTTCCAATTCATCTGAAACCAGAAGAGACCCAGAATATCAAAAGGAATCCTGGGTAACAAAGGAAGGGCAAGTGATATCACAATCCTTGACCTGAAATTATACTCTAAAGCTACTGTGATGAAAGCAGCATGGTACTGGCATAGAGACAGACCTGAGGATCAGTGGAACAGATTAGAAGATGAAGACTCAACTACAAACACACTCAGCCACCTTATCTTTGATAAAGGGGCCAAACAGACTCAGTGGAAGACAGATAGCCTCCTTAGTAAATGGTACTGGAAGAACCGGCTTTCCACATGCTAAAGGCTAAAACTTAACCCATGCCTATTACCAGGCACAAAGCTACAGTCAAAATGGAAAAAAGATTTATATATTAAAACAGCAACACTAAATCTTATTGAGAAATCTGTAGGTAGAAATCTTAAGACGTAGGGCTAGGTAGAGAGTTCATGAACAAAAACCAAACTGCAAGGGAAATACCGTCAAAAAATCAACAATTAAGATCTCATTTTTATGAAAAATTCTGTACTTCAAAGCAAATCTCCAACAGAGTAAAAAGAAAACTAACAAACTGGGAAAAAATTATAGCTGGCTGTCCCTCAAAAAGAAAGGCCTTCTGTCTAGAACATACTAAGAAATTTTAAAAAATCAGGCTCCCCATATTCAAAGACCCAATCCAAAAATGGGTATCTGAGATGAATATACACTACTCAGAGGAAGAAATACAAACAGCAAGTAAATATATGAAAAAATAGTTAACATCATTGGTCATTTGAGACATGAAAATTAAAACAACACTGAGATTCTATCTTACCTCAAAAAAGATGGCTAACATCAAGAAATCAGCCAATAACAAACATTAAAGAGGCTGTGGAGAAAAAGTAATCCTTGTGCATTGTTCGTAGGTTTATAGACTGGTGCAAGGAAATTAGTGTGGTGATTCTTTAAAAAGCTAGGATTGGAGATGCCATGCAATACCATCCTAGGTATTTTTTTAGAAGAACTGAAAACCTCATAGCACAGCAACATATGTGTACCTATGATTATAGTAGCACAATTTGTCAGAAGTAAATCCTGGAAACAACCCAGATGCCTATCAACTGAAGAATGGATAATGAAGATGTGGTATTTTTATATAATGGAGTATTATTCAACTGTAAAACAGGACAAATTTGAGTCTTCTGTCAGTAAGTGGATGCAACTAGAGAACATACTCTAAGAGAAAAAAATCAGGCCCACATGTATAAACATCATATTGTCTCTTTAGTATGAGAACCTGAAAATGAAAGAGAAAAATTGAATTGGAAGGGCACAACAGACACAGGTAAAAGGGAATGAACTTATTCAAAAGGAAAGAGTTACTGAGTTGAGGAGAAGGACAGGAGAGGGAATGAGGCAAGACATAATAATCTATGTATGTAAGCAGGATGGTTTGGACAACTTTATTGTACATTTCTACTAGTCCACAGATAGTAGCTAATGCTTTAATTTGTTCATCTCATTTTTCAATTGTTTCCTTTTTCTGTCTTCTTAATTTCTTATACATTTGTATCCCCTTTTTCTTCTTCCAATTTTACACGTATATATCTGATAATATGAATAAGTGAGTGGAAGACAATACTATTACAACAAATACTGTGAAATTCACATTACTTATTAAGTGAAATTCTGTTTCACTTGTAATTTTTTTGTGCTTTAATTCCAACTTGTATTCTATTTAAAAAACAACTTGAAAAAATAAATAAAAACATACTGAATCAATTCTGGGCATCAACATGCTCATAGTAGCACAAGAGATATTAAAGAAAAAGGATTTTAAGACCTACTTCACAAAGTGACAAGAATGATGGGATAAATGTGTTTGAAGATGGGGCATATTTTGAGGGAAAATATGACAGTGTACCTTTTCCTATAGTTTTTTAAAAAAATATTTAGACATCCGCCATAATTTACATCATATCATGCATATAGCATTGAATTTTGTGTTGGTTAACCTAGCTGCTATATATTGGGTCTTATCAGAAGTCAGACACTTTATATCATCTTGCTCTATCATAAGGACCAACAAAATAGGAACTATGACATCTACTTAATGGGTAAAGAAACAAGTGTCTCATCAGTTTAGCAACTTGTCTGACAAGTAGGAATTCTGGAATCCTAGGCCTTTTTCTTGAAAGCTCATGAACTCTGGTTTCCTCAAATGTAAAACTGAAATAAAACCCATTTTAAAAATTTGATAGGAACAATAATGTGATCACTTGAAGGGGAACATAATTTCTAATCTATTAGATGTTAGATGTGCTGAGTTCCTGGCCCCACAACATTAAGGAGTGTAGCTGCAAACCAAAGAAAGAAGTTAGGAGAGTTTTACTGGAAATAAGGAGAAAAATAGCTCCTTGATTTGCAGGAGGGGTCTAGAGTAGGTGGTCACCGAGGCCCTTTGTCAGAGGTAATATATATCATAAAATCATAATATAAGTCAAATTATAGTCAACCTGTAGGATTCCAAATATTGTAACTAATGTTGATCCACTAGGGATAGAAATCACTTAGCAAGTGTACAGGGAAAGAACAAAGCATTCAGACATAATGACCACTGAGAGTGAAACCTGAGCTGAGGAATAGACAGTTATTACAGTGGGTACAACTGTATTATTTGTGAAGTTACACATATAAGTGCTTTATCTACACTATTTCCTTTAATTTTCATAAACTTACTAATATTTATAATATACCATTAAGTCTGAAATAGATCAAGCACCATATCCAGAGTCATAAAGGTCACTGCTTGTATAGCTTGCAGATGACAAAGCCAGAAATGAAGTTAGGCTGGTCTGAATCTGATGAACAGCAGCTTAACCCTCAAAAAGACAACTGATAATATATTACTTAATTATTTTTGTTTGTTTAATTTGGTCACTCACAGTAGTCCCTGACTATTTGGTCAAAGTCCAGTTAAAACATTCATAAGGATGAACACCAGACTGTGGGCTGGGTGAACTCATGCACAGATGATACTGCTTACCTTCTCCTAGCAGTTAGTCCCACTCAAATGTCAGTGCCCAGATCTCCCACATGACTAACAGTTATTGAGAAAGCTCAACCAGGAGAATGGGCATATAGTAGTGAAAAAGACATAGTATTGATGTCAGAAAGTCTGGTAGTCTCAGTTTTGTCACTAATAGGCTGCAAGACCACAGACATTCACCTCCCAGACTCAGTTGTGTTCTACAAATTTAGGGCAGTAGAGTAAATCTCTGTGATCCCTTTATGCCTTGATATTCATTCATTCTCTAACAATAAGAGAAATTAAGGGTTGACCTCACTTTTGGGGATCTACTAATCATCTTCTAGATGTTATATTGAAAGAAACAGCAGTTCCAAGAAATCTCAAACACAGCAATGTCCCTGAAAGCCCTTCCTTGGCATGTCCATGATGTGCTCATCACTACTCATCTGTCCTTTTGGCTTTGCAGGGCTTTTCCTAGCAAAGCCAGCAGTTGAAGTGGAACTTCTGGGAATGCACATGGTACTGGAACAGAATGCTGATAACTGAGTACTCCTGTCCACAGGTGCCAGGATGAACTCACAAAGTTCCATAGGCTGCATGTGGTAGTTGACACATTGTGTTAACTTGAGATGTTAGAAGCTTGGATGGTTCTGAAAGCTTGGCTGGATCCCCTTGTAGATTCAATCCTCTTGGGTGTGGGGGGCCCCTGACCTAGGGTGGGGAGGACCCACCCCAGAGTGACTCAGCACAAAAAGGGTCTATAAAGGAGAAGAGGTCTTCTTCATCTTACTTCCTGGGAGCAGTTCTGATCCCTGCCATGCCACTTCACAGCTGTGCCACTTTGGAGGAGCTCCAATCTTTTCAGTACAGCACAGGTCTTCACAGTCAGCACAGAAGAAGAGAGATAGTCTTGATGGACACCACAGTTGCTGCTTCTCTTCTGCTCTGCATTGTTTTCTGTTGCCATGAACTGCTGCTTTTCGCATTGGAGCCAGCGGAGTATGGACTGCAACCTCCACCAACTGTGAGCTAAATAAACTTTTCCTTCCTTCATTTTGTGTGCTGGAATTTCATCCCAGCAACTAGTGCAAAGCAATCAAGATACTGCATAAATCACACTGTCCTGAGACATTGATATCTCATTGCAACTTCACACCAATATCTATCTATCTATCTATCTATCTATCTATCTATCTATCTATCTATCTATCTATCTATTTTTGAGATAGGATATCTATGCAGTTCAGGCTGGGCTTGAGCTCACTTTGTAGCCCAGGGTGGTCTTACACTCACCACAATCCTCCTGCCTCAGCCTCCTGAGTGTTGGGATTACAGGTGTATGCCACCATGTCCAGCTCATAAAATATTTACTAAAAGGAAAATAATGATTATTATATATGATTGTAAAACATACATGATCTTAAAACACATGCACAGAAATTCACAGGAGCTACATAACTTCTAAAATGGCCCCTGCTGCCCTTGCCACAACTACCACCACCACCATCCCAGTACTGGCAGGAATAATAATTGGAAACATCTCATGACAGGAATGGAGAAAGTCCTATGCTGATTCTCTCAGCAGTGCCTCCTCTTCAAGGAAAGACACAAGCCCCACTAGAATTAGTTTCCAGTTTCCTCTTCTAGTTTGTATCCTATCACTCCTAACCCACTATAACTGCATGAGGTTCCTGAAATACTCAATAATGCAGAGTCACACCACACTCTTCCAAGATTCCATGCTCTGATGGCACCATTTCTTCTGCCATGAATACCATGTCCTTTCTTGCCTGGGTAAACTACCACCCTTATTTTTCAGACATACCTCAAATGCCACCTCATGAGATTTTCTTGATGGCACTGTCACTGTCAGTGACATTTTGCTCTGCTTTTCCAGAGTGCTATGGACATTTTATTGAAAAACCATGAGATTATTATTCATTTATTTACCTCTCTGCCCCCTTGACATGAGATGCCTAAGGAGATGGGCCATGATATATTCATTTTTATTGATCTTCATTAAATGTGTCTGGCTAGCTGAGTGTATAGCTCATTGGGTGGTCTGATAACTGGTATTCCATGTCATTCTCCACAAAGCAGAAGTTTGACTTTAAATGGCAAAGTAAGACAGTCTGATATTCAGAAGGTATGTACTTATTATTTAGTATATGAAACAACTTGCCATATAAGCTAGACAGAATGAAAAAGGTGATAGATAAGTGGAATAAAAAGGGGAGCAGGAAGGTAAACCTGGCTCAGGGTATACACAGGGATTGCCACCTCAGGCCATGGGAAACAGTGATGGGACCAGCCTCATATAACTTATAAGAGGCTGGGAATACCTGTGGCCAAAAGTTCTCCAGATCTCTTATAAATCAGTAACAAGCCCATATACTTCATGTGACACAGTGCTGGGCAGCAACAACACAGAGCAGCCACTGTCCAGGAAAACAGAACGATAGCAGTGAACTACACACCTCACTCTCACCAAAATGAAAAAAGAAAGGCTCTCATTCCAGGTACTATCTGGATAAATTCTTGAAAATATGTCTGACCTGTTGGAAAAGTTTGGAACATTGAGTATGAGAAACTTGAAATTTCACTGTGGAGGGCCAATTTATGAAATACATTTACTATTTCTATATAACCTAGTATTATTATTTCACTCAAAGAATTTATGGAGTCTCCATTAAATGTTAGTGACAATGAAGGTAAGACAGAATTTATTTATCAAATTCTTCATCCAAACGTGTACCAATGCATTTAACATATGTCAATTGTATTTACTCTGTGCCAGGACACTCCCGGCACCTAAAATACAGTCTCATACGGGAAGAGAAAACCAGTTTCAAGCCAGGCATATAGCTCAGTGGACTTAAGCGCCTGCTTAGGCAAAGTGCAGCATCCATGTTTGATCCCTGGACTGCCATGCTGGCCCTGCCCCTGCCCCTGCCCCTGGTGTAAGATGAGACAGCAACTGAGACTGGGCATGGTGATGCAAGCTTGTAATTCCAGTGTTTGGGAAGCTGAAAACGGAAGAATCACCAAGTCTGATATACAAAATGAGACCCTGTAGATCATATATATATATATATATATATATATATATATAAAGTTTTAAAAAAGACAGCATCCTTTAACTCAAGAAATCATCTCCTTTCACATAATTTTTTTCTTAATTTCTTCTTACTTAACTTTTGATAACTTCTTCATAAGTCTTACATTCATCTTTGCTTTGCTTCCTTGATCCCAAGTAATGAGTACTATACAATGTAATATGATGAACATTTCATATTACAGAACTCTCTGTGCAATGCAAGTAACTGTCCCTTGATTCACCAATGCTGTACATACGAATTTTCATTAAATGCCCTACTCAATACTACAATGAAGCTCTTTTCTCAAGGAGCAAACTGAGAGCTGAGGCATGCTAACATGGAGCCCAGACAATCCATTAGAATAGGTGAGAGGTTGCTAATCTTCCTAAAGGTCCTTCCTCCCTGCTGATCACTTCCCTCCTGTTTACTTTTGATTATTGCATAGGAGTAGACAGCAACCCTAGAAATGATTCACATGGACTTGAAGGTCAAAATTTATTGAAAGGATCATCTTATTGGACCATTGGTTGATAATCTCCTAGGGAAAAATAGGTAGGGTTTTTTTTCTATCAATTTGGAATACTAATTCTACCTGTATTTTTCAATTACAAAGAAATTTTATACTCTTTTTAATGCACAAAACTTATTTTTCTTAACTTTGTATAATTTACCCAAACAAAATCATCCTAATTCCTCCTTGAAAAAAGATATTAGTAAATAACATTTTATCATTACAAAATTGTAAGTAGATACTTAAAACATTGTAAATATACCCTGTCCTTGAAATGCACCATATAAATATTGCATTTGATCCTTAACTTACATTTCATAAATAATTTATTGCAAAGATATTCCTCCATAAGACCTTCAGTTGCTGAGGTGTTCAGTTTTCAGGAAAAGCACTTATTTGTTGCATGAGCCAAGGAAGGCTGGTAAAGACTTGGCTAAACACTCCACATGGAGCGAATTATGGTAATTGTATTAATGCTCAAATCCAGGACACTTGCTCAATGCTCAAATCTGCTAAAAGGTTTTGTACTATATTGACCACATCTTGCTGGGCAATGAAGCCACCAGAAGTGTTTAACATTTCACGGGGCAGCTTCCGAGATTCATTTTTCATAGTTTCAAGAACTGCTAAGCAATGTCTGGCAATGGCTTCCAGAGCAGTTTCTGAAAGTCACAGCTGAGAGTAAACATCCTATTAAATGTCTTTTGCTTTGGATTCAGATTGAGCCATCCGGAGCTCAAACAGCCAGAAGTGAAAATCAAAGAAAACATCACACAATTAACTTTGATGAATGGGGAAGTTTAAATCCAGGTACAACAATATTCCAGTTAATGATACATCTCTTTAGGATATCTATTAAAAATCCATTCACATAACTGACAAAATCTAGTAAGTTGCTCTGGAAATTTTCCACTAGATTAACGTTATGGGCTTTTAATGAGTATTTCTTTATTACCAGAACTAATATACGGACTAAACATGCATGTTGTATAAGATAAGAAAGAAGAGAAAGGCATTAAAATAATCACAAAGTCAGAGTTAAAGTTGGACTCTGTTGCCAATGCTACTGCTGGTATACTAAATATCCTTTTAGCTTTTAGAAACAAGAAGTACCAATGTCCTAGTGCCTGAAATCTCACTAATTAATTTATCCACTTGCTAATCAAATAGTAGGCTAACAATATGCTATGCCTTCTGTTCTTCCTGGGAATATGAAGTAAAAAAATGAAAATCCTCTGTCAAAGAGTTCAAAGTATAGTTTGGAATCAACACACATAAATGAATAATCAAATCCCAAAGAAAGAATGACTCTATCTCTTAATACCAGGAAAGGAAATTAATTCCAATTTTCACATCCGTAAAATGAGAACAGTCAGACTAGAGGTTTGAAAGACCAAACAAGTAGTAATGTACACAATCACCTAGGGAAAGATCTGAAAGTAGCTGTTGACTAAAGGCTGCTGCTTTGCTTTCTTCCTCTCTCCTCTGGCTGCAAGCTCCTCCTACTCTTTTCTAAGTCAGATCCTGAGATGATTTCAACAGAGCCACACAAATTCAAGCACAGCTCTTTCTGCATAGATCCCTGGCTCCATCTTTTACCTAGATTTATTTCTTACTAGATGAAATGATCACAGATAACATACCAGGATTATCACTCTTCACGCTTCAGAACATTATTATAGACTGTCATGAGGATTGTTCCAAAGAAAGGCAAACTGAACTACTACTATGGGATTTTGTTAACAAGAGTGGTAAGAAGCTGTAGCAGACATGATCAGTTGTCCCCTATATTTAATAACACATCCCTCAAGGTTACTAGCCATAGATGAACACATGGCTACACAGCCAATGACTTCATTTCCCAGACCTATGTAGTATACTTGGGGCTTCTGAATGCAGGCTAGTCAATAGGAAATGAACAAAAATAAGGTTATGCCACCTCCAAAAGAGTATGCATGATTCCTTTGGACCTTTTATGGCTCCCTCTGGCTGAGACTTATCAATGCTGAACTAATGAACTTCAGCCCAAAGTTAGAGGTCATGTTTAAGAATTGCACTAATGGCCACTTACTTTTATTCTATTCAATGAAAGAGAAATCATATGGCAACTCAAATAATATTATTATTACAATATATTACAATGCATTAACCAGAGTTTCAAAATGTCCACTGAAATATAATTGCTTACCAGAAGACGGCTAACTAGAATTGTAAATATGCCCTTATTATTCCTGATTCTATTTTTTATCTAGTTTGTACTTTTTCTTGTTCATAGACTTTCCTTGTCCCTTGACATTAACTCACAAAATAATTTTCCTACTACAGGCTAGTTATGGTCCATGTGATCCATTAATCCAGTCCATACAATTTGGCATAATTCCCTCGAGTATGTAAAACCCAAAAATTCCATGCAAAGATTCTCCTCAGTCTAGACCAACTTGTGGTTCTATAATTCAACACAGATTTTCATAGTATGCACCACCATTCAGTCAAATAAGTGCTAATGCAACAGTCTACATTGTGGCCTGCCCATCACAATGGGATCATTTAGGAAAACTCAAGTCTTAAAAAATCTGAGCTGTTTTCCTACATTGTAATTCTAGCAAAAACAAAACAATAGATATCTTCACACAAATGATCATTCTACATATTTCCTATTCTTTTACCTATTTTGCTGTAGTTATCAGCAACAAGGTCTTCCAAACCAATCCTCTTCCAGAAACTGTCATCCCAGCCTTTCTCTGATGAGTATGTCCATTTACATACCAGGGAACAAAGAGACCTAGAAAAATGACAAACATAGAATTGATGATATAAGCTAGGCTTCCCTTCATATTACCAAGTACCTACTGGGATATCTACAGACGTACTGAGGAAGCAAAATAAACCAACGTAAGTGGCGATGTATCCCTATTTAAATAGAAACTCTCCATGTACACCTATTAACTACTGGAAGCTTTTTGTTTCACTTTTAGTAGAATCTCAGGTTTTTATTTATAAAATCCATTATATCAGTCCCTGATCAAATAAATTTTATAGGGGAATACTCTCATTTATATCTGCATTTATACTATATTTGAAGAAAACCAGAAATCACAACATTGATAAGTTGTTTGATTAAACTAAATAATTGATATTGGTAATTTTACTTGGGTTAAAAACTGTGTCTTAGCATGGTATGGTAGTATATGCTTCTAATTTCATCACTTGGAAGACTGAGGCAGGAAGATTGTTGCTAGTTTAGGGCCATCCTGGGCTACACAATGAGACCTGGTCTCAAAAAATAAAATAAGACAGAAACATGTTTTCTTATTTAAATATATCACTATATAGTTAAGTATTTATATATGACATGATATATGATATTTATTTCAAAAATAATATGGTAATGGAAGGTAAGTGGCATTATAGTCAGCGCAAGATAAGCCTGGCATTGTCCACTATGATACTCTATCTACTTTTGTACACATCAAATTTTTCTACTGAAGTGTCGGACATATAGTAAGATAGTCATCCTAGTCTAGAAAATATGTAATAAGAGGAAGACCTATAGTTTCACTGAAAGTCATCCTAAATATTCTATACTCTACCATAAAAACCATTTGCTTCTCTCTGAAAAATGTCAACTCAAAAATTCCAAATTTTGTTTAGCCTAGGCTGAAACTTCAGTTTTGAGTCAAATACCCCTTTTCTGATCTTCTATACCATGGGGTATGTCTTATCTCATTGTCTTTATCACACTACATAATTCTCTGCTTCTCTATCTTCCTTACAGTACCATTACCTTCTATTTTTCATTGCTTATCAAGATCAAATTTATAAAATAAAATCTGTTTATCAACCACTGACTAAACCCTTCAATTGACTCTATGGTATGGCCATGCCCAGCTCTGCTTCTTATACACTTATACCCTTTCTTTCTCCATTCTACAAACTGAGTAGGCTGAAGGTTCCCATAGCAGGCATGGTAGCTCACTGCTCTCTCCTTCATTCTTCCTAACTTATCTTTATATTTGTAACATCTCATCAGGTTTCACAAGCCAGATTAAGAGTAGCCCTCTTCCAGACAGCATGCTGAACCCAAAGCTCCTTTTCCAGTGCCAATATGGAAAAATTTTTGTCTTATATTTACTGTAGTAACTGTCTTTGTCCATTTACGTCTCTAACTCTCTTGGTGAACCATCATCAATACCTTTAACAGAAAATTAATTCTACTCATTTTGTGTCATCAATACCTACTGTGACCAAGCTTATGTTTAGCCACTTGAATAACCATGTATGAAAAAAACTGAAAAATAGGAGCCAGTGAGATAGCACAGAAGACTAAAGTGCCTGGTTACGCAAGCTTAGAAAGTGTAGGGACCCCACCTAGAGCCCCAGCACCACACACCACTCCAGCCCCGTTCCCAGGATAGGCTGAGCTGGCCAGAGTTCAGGCAAGTTATAGTAGAGCATGCCTATAATCCCAGCACTGGGAAGGCTAAAAAACAAGAGGATCATTGAGTCTCAGATATGTAGTGAGATCCTGTAATAACCAAATACATGGAAGGAAGGAAGGAAGGAAGGAAGGAAGGGGAAGGGAAGGGAAGGGAAGGGAAGGGAAGGGAAAGGAAAGGAAAGGAAAGGAAAGGAAAGGAAAGGAAAGGAAAGGAAAGGAAAGGAAAGGAAAGGAGGGAGGAACTGGGCTTTTTACCATCTTGCAACATGGAGGGTGAAAAAAGCTGAGAAGCCAGACACTAAGGAGAAGACACACAAAGCTAAGAAGGCTTCTGCCAGTAGTAATAGTAGGAAGGGTAAGGTGACTATTAAAAAGGGTAAGGACTAGTAAAAAGTCCAAGAAGGAACAGCCCCACTGCAGCTGAAATCCTGTGCTGGTTAGAGGAATTGGTAGATACTCCCAATCTGCTATGTATTCCAGAAAGGCTTCATATGAGAGAAAGTACACAGCTGCTAAATCAAAGGTTGAAAAGAAAAAGGAGAAAATTCTTGCTGTGATCACAAAACCAGTTGGTGGGGATAAGAATGGAGGTACCGAGGTGGTTAGGCTTTGAAAAATGCCTAGATATTACCCTACTAAAGATGTGCCCTGAAAGTTCTTGAGTCATGGCAAGAAACCCTTTGATCAGCATGTGAGGAAACTTCAAGTTAGCATCACTCCTGGCACCATCTTGATCAATCTCACCAAGCACCCCAGAGGCAAGAGAGTGGTCTTCCTGAAGCAGTTGGACAGCGGCTTGCTACTTGCAACTGGGCCTCTTAGCCTTAATTGTGTTCCTCTACAAAGAACACACCAGAAATTTGTCATTGCCACCTTTATAAAAGCTGGTATTAACAAAGTTAATATCCCCAAACACCTCACTGATGCTTACTTCAAGAAGCAGCTGCAGAAACTCAGACACAAGGAGGGAGAGATTTTTGATACTGAGAAAGAGATATCAGATTTCAGAGTAGTGCAAGGTGGATCAGAAAGTGGTGGACTCATAGATCTTAGCAAAAATTAAAGCTATTCCTCAGCTCTGGCACTACCTGCAATTCATTTTTGCACTGACAAATGGAGTTTATTCTCATAGTGTTCTAAATTTCTCACTAAGAACCTAATGAAATAACTGATACATTTTTAAAAAGAAAGAAACTAGAAAATATAATGGTGAGGTAAATCAGACACACAAGGTTAAATATCACCTATCATCTCTCATTTATGTAAGGCAAAGTACAAACAAGAAGGCAGATCTCTTAACACATGGGAAGGGTCTAGAACAATGGCATGGTAGGGGGAGCAAAAAGAATGAAGACTCACCATATGCGTAAACCTGCTAATGTCAATTAGTATGAACATTATATTTCATAAACATAGGCTAAAGATAAAACAAAAAGAATGAAAATGGGGTGGGGGAAGATGGCATGTGCAGTTGGTAATGCGGAGATGATGGGTTCAATTCAACTGGGTTTCCGGTCTGGCTATGGAGCAGATGAATGAGCTAAAGGACAATGGCAATAAGGCCCTGAGTGCTGGGAATACTGATGATATCTTACAGTGCTACTCTGAAGCAATTAAGCTGGACCCCCACAACCCATGTGTTCTACACTAATCGTTCTGTAGCCTGTGCCCAGAAAGGAAACTACCAGAAGGTTTATGAGGATGGCTGCAAAACTGTTGACCCAAAGCCCGACTGAGGCAAGGGCTATTTGAGAAAAGCAGCTGCTCTTGAGTTATTTCCCACCCCCTTTAATATACAAGTTACTTTACTATTGTTTCATGTTGTAAAATGAAATTGTCTTTCAGAAAATTAAAATATAAAACAACTCAATAAGAGAATAGCTAGTTATTTACGAACTTATTTTGAAGACTAAAGACTTCAAATTGAAGGTTGCATGGCCTCTAAGTCTAATCCTCTTAGATCTTAAAACCTTTAGTGATACTGAAATATCTTTTCTCCTGCATGTACTATTAATGCAAAGTTTTCCCATTAAAATGTAATTTTTTCAAACAAGATCACAAGTTTTTGTGTACATTTTGTCTATTACATATTTGAATAGTACATATTAAATATTCAGAACATTGACTGATTTCTATCAAATTTTGTGTAACAGTTTCTTAAACATCCTGTTTAGTTTCTATCTATGCTCTATTTTCCCTGAAAAGAATGATACTTCTCCCCCTTAGTATATCTGCTTCAAAACTGAACTGAAACTACCATAGTCACATTATGTACTACTATGAAAAAGTCCACTTATATTTGTAGGTTCTAATTTTATTGCCTTAGCTATTTCAGAATAATTTAGCCATGAAAGTTCATAAATGATATTCTTTTATGCAAAATATATACTTTAAAAAACATAATTGATACAAACTGGGAAAGTATACCTTTTATTAGTTTCTCAAATAATGGGATAAATTTCTCATCTCCCTGATATTCACTTTATTGACTTCTGCAGAACATAGTGACAAGTTTGCTGCTCGCTTGGAAAAGGTATTCTTTAGATAAGGTTCTGGTTTGAAAACTTAGGAAAAGGAATTGGATCAAACTAGTGGCACTTCTGGTTTCTGTTTTTGGCCCAGCCATAGAAAAAATTAATATAGTAAGAAAGTTGTGGGGAGAAAAAGAGTTGTGAAGGAAGGAGAAAGAAGCCTAGAAGTTGTCAACTAAAAAGAGAAGAAAAATTATGTGAAGAAGCCAAGCAAACCTATGAGGAGGATTTAAAACATGAAGCGAGTAACCCTCAACTCAAGGAGGATTTACAGAATATGGAGGCCTGGAGAGAGAAAATTCATTAACCCTTTCAACATGCTCAACCTGTATCAGAAACTGGAGAATGATCTCAGGACAGGGACACTGCTCAATGACTCTATCAGGACCTGATTGAGCAACTATGAAATAAGCCATCTGACTTAGGCACATGAAACTACAACACCCTTGGATTATGACAACACTCAGTGTCCTGCTTGGGGTTGATCTGGGTAGCATGGATGAAGAGGAAGAGGCTGCAACTCCTCCACCTCCCCCTCCCCAAGAGGAGAGCAAGCCAGAGCCCATGGATGAGGATCTTCCAGAGAATAAGAAGCAGTCACTAAAAGAAAAACAGCTAGGGAATGATGCCTACAAGAAGAAAGCATTACAACAGAGCTAAGGATCTGTACTCTACCAACATGACATACATTACCAATCAAGCAGGGGTATATTTTGAAAAGGGTGAATACAATAAATGCCGGGAGCTTTGTGAGACCATTGAAATGGGGAGAGAAAACCAAAAAGACTACCAGGAGATTGCCAAAGCTTATGCTCGAATTGGCAATTC